>QNGE01002711.1:31751-48362 GCA_008508345.1 Paragonimus westermani
AGTGTGCCATCTGTCTCGCTGATAGCTTCACTGACAGACGGTCGCCTGGGACCAGTGGCACGGATAAGCTTAAACAGTTTGCCAGTGTTTCCTGAGGCAAAAGCAGTCTCCATCTCCTTAACTTTTCCCAATAACCAAGCCTCACGATCAGCATGTAGGCTACGTTTCAGTTTCCTACGGACATCTCTTCTACACTTGTTATATGAACTGCCAGGAGGGATCTTCCGCCTGGCATCTAACAACTCCAGAGATTTCTCCGAGATCCAATGTTTGTTCATCCCAGGTACCCCCGTGCCGCATGCCACAGTACCTGCTTCACGGATGACCTGTGTGATCACTCAATTTTCTTGTTGGAGGTAGTATCGGAGATGGCGGTTTGCCACAGTGAGTGGCCTGCTTGCATTCATACCATTTCTGGTTCTTTTGCGCAAACTTATTTTACCCTTTTTCACCAAAACCTTTTTGTTATTCCACGTCTTTGTTGTGGCGAATAGTAGCTCGAGCCACAGTATCTCACACTCGGGCTCAAAGCCGTTGTGAATGACCAACAGGTGAGTGACTGACTAAATGAATGAATCGCTGATTGGCACATTTGGTACGCTAATGACTTTCATCTGGCGCTTGTTTTCGTAATGTTTTATACAAAACGGAATGAGATTGCCCACAGTTAGGATCAGTGGCAGAAATATGTACATTGTGTAGTGTACCAGTTGGTTTCGAACTTTGCTATCATACATCATTACACATATACTTATTGGTATATGTATGTGTATATACTCATATTTAAGGTGGTGTAGGTATAGCTGTGCTTGTTTTCTTTTTTGCCACAGAAGCAAGGCAAGGTCGATTTGCCAACGTTTCCTGGATCTGTCGTTGTTGGCCCCCCTCAAGGATACTGTTTCCAATGAATTCCGTGATGATTTTACACCGTATGAATTGAAACAGGTATCATGGCATACTTTCCTCGTCTTTGTGTACAAGCCTAATACTATTAGTCGTTTTGTTTCCATAATGTCATGAAACTGTTTGAGCAGACAGAATTCCAAGTTCTGCAACTGTACCGTGCAAATTTTCCGCTGTTTTTAGCTGCTCAATTTCGGTATGTTTCATTCCAGTGTAAAATCCTGTAGTTGTTTTGATTTATCTGCATTAGTTATTCACTGATTGTTTGTGAGTAGTCATCCCCAACTCCATTCACTTTTCCCTGACTGCATATCTTTCCAAAATCGTTAATGTTTTCACGACTGAGTACACCGATTGCGTCTTGGTAGAGTATTGGTTAGTGAGTGGGACTCGAACACTTTTGATAACGTTGCAGAACTTCTGATGTTGGCTTTCGTAATCTGTGTAAACTGATCATGAAATGAACTGTGTCTGTCAAAGCGGTTGGCTGAATCTGAGTTCAATCACTCGTGGTAGTTCCTGCTTTTCCGTAGGTGACGCCGACTGTCTATGTGCCATCAGTGCCAAAAACAGGGCGTCGTCTGTCATGGCCAATGGACTCCACCTGTAAGCCGACAAATGTCCCCAAATTTAGTCACCTCGGAGCGGATGAGCCGGATTGGTTGCAGGAAATCGATAACCTGTCATTTTCTCATTTGCACTCAAGTGGCCTAAACGCAAGTTCAGTCCACTTACGTGGAGGGACAACCTACTCATCTACCCTCGGATGTAGTAAAAATTGTGAGTTATCAAGTGTGTTCACACTGCTGTTTGACGGGTATCATTTTTATACTTGTCTTCTGGCTTTCATAAATCCGTTATGCTTGTGGGCCAATTTGCGGATACAGAGATGACCACTTACTAAGAGTCCCTTCACATCTTCATCACAAGCCAGCCACACTTTTGTAGTGGTGCTCTTTTTTGGGTAGCAAACGAACGTCTTTTCGAATACCACAGAGGGCACAGGTTAGCAAACTCAACAGGTGTTTTGGCTGTTCTTGCGGCTCTTTTTTTATCAACAATCATGCAAACTGTCGCAGTAGTGCTTCCCGAGAAAAAAAACGATCCACCGTTCCTGGCAGACTGCCTGCATTGAAAATCGTAAAATGGAAACGTTCTAGTCATGAGGTAATACTGTACGTCCTGGAGGTACGAAGCACGTTCCATGAACACCGTCCCAGTCATTCACTCTATTCGATATAGTTTGCATGTCTTTAATAGGCGGTCTAAACAGGACAATATTATCCGCCTTATTGACTACCTGTTCTAAGACATTGTGCTGTTGGATGGTTTGTTTTATTATTTTTGTTTTGTTTTCACATGGTTGAAGTTTACTTTTTACGTTTTGCTCATATCACACGTGCTAGGACACTATGCTGTCGTTTGTGTAGTGCTCCTTCCTGTAAAACATCGAGGTATGTTTCTTTTAACTCTCACGAATCATACCCAAGCCATGGGTAGAACACATTTTCTCGGAATACCTTCGCAAAAATTCATTATTCTGGGTGGCTCATGTTTGGGGGAAGTAAGTAAAATTGTGTGTGATGGAATGCACAATCCAGTTGAAGTTGTCGACCGTGAATATGCAATGATAAGTTGTACAAATGGTATATAAATTGATGTGTTGGGAGTTGAACTGCAACAGAAATCTATGGTACGATGGCTCTCTCGGTGTGCACACACTGTTACTACCCACTATCCGCCTAAAAGTTCAAGCAACAACGTCTCAACACCAAAGGGTTAGTTGATTATAGCCTGCATTTAATTCCAACTGATTAACACCTACGGACATGTTTTGCCAGATGTGCATATATTTCCGAGGTCCAACTTACCTGTTTCGTGGAGACCTCACTTGTTTTTACTGTTCGCGGATGTGCGTGTGTTTCCGCCGCTGCTCCTAGGTTACAGTGATTGACCTAGGTCAGACGAGGTATCCTACTAGTCATCGCTAGAGATGATCATACTGTATGAATCCGTTTAGATCTGAATTCCGTGGACCTTCTGTTCGATCCGCAGTTTCAACCATCGCAACTAATCCACTGCAAAATCAATCTCATCCGGTACGGGGAAGATTGACCTCGGCCGGTGATAGTGTTTGTAAGCGCGATCATAGAAGGTGCATTTTATCTCCCTATTAAGCGAGTTTTGCAGTTGTCTGAGGATATTTTCTATTGACTTGTGCAGAAATGTGTTGTGCATTTGTTTAACTTAAAACCGTGCACTGTTGATTTCAGTTATGTAACCTTGAGTACGCTCATCTCGTCGGTGTATAATTTTTGTAAAAGAATTACTAAAAGTGACGCAAGCTGTCTAACGTCCTTCACTATATGAGCGGCCTATATCAACCTACCAAAGGGGATGGGAATGCTGGTACGTGTAAACCAGTACTATGTGTACTCGCCACAAAACGTGTACGTGCAAGGATCAAGTAGTTCATGGTTGCTGAAGCTTCCAGTTGTTTTGTTTCCATCTCACTTACCGCGTTTGCTCCCGGATCTTGCGCATATGCTTCTTTTTATGTTCCCTTTCAGTACGTCACACTGGAAGAGCTCTCTCTAAGCTGTCTACCTCGGTCGATCTTGGACTTAAAGCAATTCTGCCCCAAGGTAGGTAGGAGCAAATTGAGGTTGCGGTGGTTTCGTGTTTTGCACTACAGGAGCCATGATGTACTCCTACCCAGCTGTTTCATATCGATAACTTATGAGTGCAGCGCACTTCCCAAACGTTTCAAGCACATTTAACGTCATCATTTGTTTTCAGTATGCGAACGTGTGCTCCTCGGTTAACACGTGCTATTCAACGTACTCGTTTGGCTGAATGCCTTTCAAAGAGACACTGTCTAGTCCCAAGTAGATATCTGTGAGAAATTACTCGAGGAGGGACGGTGGGAGAGCACTTCAGACTTTCGAATTTAGAAAGCTGAGATCGCTTTCGGGTAGCCCGCAGATTGCTGTTTGATAAAATAAGATCATTACTGCAAGCTTATCTACCGTGTTGATAGTGTAATTTATGTGTACCTTTATGTTGGATCGCGTTGAATGTTGTCAGATTCTTACCTTTCCAATTTTAATGTTCGTACAGTATATGTTGAGTATAAGGTCGTTGAAATGGGTAAGGGCCCTTAGCGTTACGCTTAGTAAGGTAAGGTTTCGGTATGCTGGAAAAGTTCGAGAACTAATTGTTCAGGTGAGTAGGTCGTTTTTATAACTGATCATGATCTCGTCCTCAGTCTGAAAGTGGTTAACTCCCCTGGGTTACTAACCTAGACAACAGGTTGTTGGAATACGGAAAGATCACACAACCAAATTTGTTGTGTGCGATCTTCTAGTTTTCCTGTTTATTTTCGAATCGTTTGAACTAACCGAGACTTCGTTCCTTTTGTCACTGCATTTTCTTCGCCCCTAGCACCAGCACTTACTTTTTTCTCATAGATGTTCACTGTTCGTTCTCAAATCGACCAACCATAACTTGTAATGTGTTTCAGCTGCATTCACTTCACATTTGTCCATCCAGCAGCCTCTTGAATATTCCAGTGTTTGTTTTACCTGTGGTACTTTATCCTTCGGTATTCCAGATAGTTCTCTACAACGCGATTTCGAGGTTGGCGAAGATGTACGAGCAAACAATGACACATTCTGTGTGTACACATTTGGTACCGATCGGCGATCCTGTATGCGTGAGTCGGCTCCGGAATTATCCAATACCACGTTTATTCATTCCCGCCTCTCACCGACCACAGACGTCGCAACGAAGCCGTTGGCATCATCTGTATCGCAAAATTTGGAATTGATACATACTTTCAAGTTAGCGATTTGAATGTGCCGGATTGCAGTTTTTGTTTTTGGACATTATACATTAGTTTTTTCTTAGTGAGTTGAGACCATTATTGACACGTCTTCCTGTCAGTTGCTGATGTCCCACCATCCACACTTTTCTGAAGCCCACGATTTTTCTCAAGTATGGTGTACGTTTTGCAACCGGTGACTTTCGAAACGGGACAACCAGATGCACTCAACCATTTACTTAACATACCGGTTACTTGCATTCCGCAGCGTGATCGTTGTTAAAAAATATGATATTGTCAGTTAAATTGAAACGATTTCTGTCTTCAGTTTGTCATCACATTACACTGTGAAGACTGTCCTTTGTTATTGTTTTCTCCTCTGGGTTCACTGTCGTTTATTATTTCACTTGGTCTCATTGCACTTCTCACATTTCTGATGATTTTGTGATGTTTGCATTTTCTATAGGTCTTCTTTCGATGCACATGTGCGTCAGCTTGCCCTTCAAGAAATTCGAGACAACCATCTAGACGTCGGCTGGACAGATATCTTAGCTGAGCTTGCACATAATGTTTGTGATCAGGTGAAGTTTGACCTTCGTGCCACCGGACTACGACCGCTTGGTGAGGCACACACGGTTCCGGATTCCAGCGCCACTAACGCTTCATGTTCCACCTATTCTAAACGTCATGTCTATTCGCCAATGGATATCCGACACTATGTACACATCAAAAAGGTCGGTTTGCAGTGTGTTGCCTCCAGCCGGTTTACCGGCTTTTTGCTCTCGGTATATTGTTCTCATGTTAGATCTTCCCACGGGCTCCCTTCCCTTTCGTACTGTAGTACAGATCCATAGTTTGTACCCACAAGGACGCTCGTATTGTTATCTTAAAAATAAACAGATTTCTTCAGTCGGCAGTTCGCTCATAATAGTTATCACCTCGGCCTGTTTCCGACCTTGAGTGTACGACGCAGCTGATTTCCGGGTTTCTTACAGTAATGCTTTGGAAGTTTTAGGTCAGGTCACAGAAGAACCACAGTTGTCTAATACTTACATAGAGCTGCACACCATGAAACACTTGTGTGGTTACATTCATGTGTTGTTCCTGTACTAATCAGAAGAGACCTTCTGAATTCACTGAAGCATTTGTATGAAGTGGTTAATCTAAATTACAGTGGATCCGTCCATAGTTATCTGAGGTCAACTAAAGTTTGCATATCATTCCTGAAACGATCTACTTCAATTGCGGCGGGCCACACATTTTCCTGACAGAGTAACACGTATTGTCGTTGTTTCGATAAAGGGCCTGAGTGGATTTTTATGGGACATCTCACTGCCAGGGCGAACACAGGGACTGGTAGTATTATTCATTGCTATTTATGATCGGTCATTCATCTGGCAAACCTGTTTATTATCCAGATTTTCTCCATCTGACTTCCATTTTCCGATACTCCTCCAAGCAGAGATGTGTGCACTGAACTTTGATCGACAGTCTCACCTGTGTGTACTCAATTTTCCATAGTATTAGTGAGTGAACTCCAATTTTTCTCTCATTTCAAAAATGGCTCTTTGTGACTAGGCGCTCTACGGAGCACTCCACGAAATTTCCGACGGTCTGTCTTTGAGGATGGCTTGAGCGAACATTGAACGAGTAGGAGAACGATAATTTCTGATGGTTGGGAACAGTGGTGGTGTTGTTTGTAGCTCGGGTTGATGGTTTTGGTATTGATATGTTCGCTGAGCTTGGCATTTAGGTTGCAACTTAAATGCCAAGCTCGGCGAACATGTCAATACCAAAAGAGAACGATAATGTTGGATGGACTTATCGGTTGTTTATCCCAGAACACAATTGAATTGATTCTGAAATGGACTTTGGAAACAAACCGTTGGAATTGGCATATGCATATGTGTTGACACTTTTTCACGTTAACCTAGTACTTCAGATTACTGCTCACGTTCCACTTACCCCCGTTGTTTCCTGTGGTATATTTTGTCATCCTTTGCGGAGATTTCCCAGACAAGCCCATTCAATGTCCTAGCTGCTCTCTTTTTGCTGTTTGAGTTGCGTGAATCAATTGTTGTTTTAAGATTGGGCACTCGTAATTGTACTTCTGATTTCTGTTCCCGATTTTCAGCTGCTTGACAACTCAGGTTTGTCTTCTGAAATCTTTCCCGGTGTTGTTTTCTCAAAACGGGCCACTCACAAATTTATGCCCAACCTCCTACGCAACCCTCGTATTCTTCTGTTGGCCTCTTCAATTGAATATCAACGAACTCCGACCAAGTTAACCTGTTTGGAATCACAGATTATGCAGGTGCGTGCGATTCCATTGATATCGATTAGTTATGACCTTTCTTTTTATCGTTGAACTCTTTATACATGCATCACTTGTTAGGTTGCTTTTCGGAGCAAGTAATGTTTTATTAGTAAGTGAGCAATTCGGACTAGCCGTTTTGCTGGAACTAGTAATCAAGCCATGAAGGATGACCTTTTTAAATTTCAGCTGGCTGCTCATTTCAGGTTTTTGAATTACGTACTTTCGAACTGTCGAGTTCCAGTTGTTGGTGGCTGATTGGTGGAAAAATAGCACGTCTGTTCACGTACACGTTGCATCGAAGTCACATAACGCTAGGTTAAATGCACGTAATCGTTTTGCACCGACAAAAGGGTCGGTTGGTTTATTAAGCCCTAGGGTTACTCCTTTAGTAAAAACGCATACTGATGAGATGATATCACCCAGTCTGAAATGCACTGCTTGCAGTTAAATTGTAGGAAAGGAAACCATCCGGCCGCTTTTGTCTTTTATAATACGAGTATCGCCTAGCATATAAGCCAGTCTGGTCACCCGACTTGGTTGCTATGATTTGTATGCCTTGGACACGACATTCCACACAAATTAATGCTGATGCTGGAGACAGTATATTGTTTTGCGTGTGACGTGATGCTCCCATAAATTGGTTAACTCTTATCGTTGACGGAGCTTACATTTTTACTGGAGACTTTCTGATTTCCTTGCAGGAGGAGGAGTATTTGTCCAATTGTGTCAGCAAACTTCTTCGGCTGCATCCGAACGTAATTTTTGTTGGGGGAAGTGTCAGCTATGTTGCTCAAATGCTGCTTCTTAAAACAGGCATAATACTATTTTGCAATGTCAAACGGGTAAGTTGGCAAACCACGTCATGTGTGCCTTTCGTATAATTATTCTTTGTTGTTGTCGAAAAGTATATACCTCCGTTTATGCTGTTTCACAGCGCATACACGCATGTCTAACAACTATACTGTGCGGTATGATTGACCTAACACGTTTCCAGAGTCTGTTTCACAATTAACTGTTCGTTTCGGTTGAGAATGGAAGTTTTCACTTCCTGCGCCATTTGACGCTTGGTGTCATGTGACGTTGTAAGTTGTTTTTGGAGTTTAAACCTAGACAGATTGATCGTTGTGACCAATGTTAAATTTCTACTTATCTTTGTAGTTGCATGGTTGTCTGACTTATAAAAAATGGACTCAGCTCATGATTTTTTCCTCTAACTGAAGCTTGTTTCTCTTACCACAGTCGTATGACGATTGATCGTTAGCGCAAACCGCTATTGCATTGCTGTCGATGGTGGTGTGAACGTCCATGATGGTCGGACCACGTACTCCACATGCCAGCGGAGCGTTTACCGTACCGCACACTATATACTAAGATCACTACCAGTTGTGTAAAAACGCGCAGTGACCAAGCATCACCGTGGTCACAAAATGCGATGACCGTGACTACTCGATTGAGTGAGGTGGATAGATAAGTGTTGAGTGTGTGCCTCAGGTGTTCGTGATCACTCAACTTGCTGGTTGGATGCACTATCGGAGATGGCGGTATGCCGCAATGAATGGCCTGCTTGAATTCATTCCGTTTTCAGTTTTGCCCTTGGCCCTCTTTTACTGTTATTTTTCAACCATCTCAATGTCGTTTGATTCTTCTAAGATATCCCACCTCACTGTCGAGATGAACGGCGGCTCGAGCCACAGCACTTTCTCGTCAGGCCAAAAGGCTGTTGTGAGGATGATGAGGGCAAACTTCTTCACTAAGGCGCAGCGATAGATCTGCATATTATGAGTTGCTGTGTGAAGGTTACACAACGTGGAGAACTTGGAACATAGTCATGTAACCGGTTCATGTCTGCTTCAGATCCACAAGCTTGCTATTCTAAAAGTCGTTTCTGTAGCAGGCGTTCAGTGTTATTGTTTGTACTTACCTTATAGCCAACATCCACAGATAATGCTTCCCATGACGTACCTCGACCTGATCAGTGCGTCAGTGCGTTAATGTTTCAAAAACCAGATATGAAAAATCTTCGCTTTTCGGGTGATATTTTTCAAATCGTAAGCAGTCCTTAGCCATTCTTTGTTAAATCGAAAGTTGAGGGAAAGTACAATGTTTCCGGATGGTTCACTGTCCGAAGATACTGTCACTTGTTGACCAATTACACATTACGGCAAATGAACAGGGACCATTTTTTTCTCATTTCCCTTGGTTATCATTAGGTCCGCACATGAAGCTTGATTGTTGTTTGTTAAAGGAGCCTTAGGAAAATTACGTCATTTGTTTGTACGTGTTCATTCGGTATACTTACTGAAGAAACACCGATATGCTGGTAGCCGCATCACACGCCGCGAGGCAAACTAAAGTATAAACAAACCACGCATACACACATTTACGTTTAATCTGAATCCATCGACTAGACAAAACTTTGCTCTTCTAATCATGCGGAGGATCGTATCATTTGGTAAATAAGCGGGTATATTTTATATAGTACGATCACTTTTGGTAGCTCAGAATGTGGTGCATTGTGACTCACATGAAGTAGTAGCCTACAAACATTTAAAGTGATGTTTCGTTACATCACTTTTCAAAATCATAAGAAAGTCTCATACGGAAATCAGTGTATTTGGGTATCTTTACTCTGTCCACACTTCTCCGATGGTGGGACCTCATGTCCATGTTAGCAAAGCTCCTTTAATCCTGTGCTAGTGACCTTATTGAGTCTATTATCCTTTGATTACCCTTGTTTTCCAGTCTGTCTTGATCCGGATAGCTAGAGCTACCGGTGCAGATATTTTGGAATCTTGTGACCGGCTGGTGAGCGAGACGTCTTGTAAATCTGTTAGCGTCCAGCGTTCCTCGGCTCAACTTGGAACCAGTCGACAGTTCAAGGTGGAACAAGTGCGCATGTCTGATGGTAAGGTTGTCAATCGATTTTTCACCATAGTTTCGTCACGTTGTCAATAAGGGCGTCACCGAGACCGATGATGCCCAACGGAATCTTTATGTTTTCTCTGCAACTTAGATGCCAACAGAGTAAATTGTGTTTTTGTTTGATTAAGGAGGTAAGATGAACGTGGAGTTCAAGTTGTGATGTGAGAATTTTTCCCTAAGTTCTCCTCCACGGTGTTGTACAACGTGAAACCCCGTTTGTGAGTTATGTAGCGCGATCTTAATTCGGAGAAACCAAAAGGTAGGTCTCGATCCCAAGAAAACTGGGAGCTAGAAGCTACGATGGGAGCGTACGAGTGGCGTCACCACTCGTTTCGACGGCAGATGACACTTGTTCTGGAAAGTTACGTATTACCAAACGTTTATCATAAGATATGTAAAAGTACGGAGCCACGAACACAAATGCCGTTTAGCGCGGTTGGAGTGTCAACACCCTTGGCGCTCGCTCACCGCCACTGGTAGTCGGCCTTGCACAATGTATATGCGCAATTCCAGCCTCGACCTTCCTGGGGTTGAGACGTACCCATTGGTTTTCGTACATTCAAGTAGCGCTATACTATTCACAAACGGAGTTGTGTGTCATACAATACATGTACAAAGGTCATGTGCATAATTGTTCCTTCGTTCTTTTATAATGCACTACTTTTTAACTATACATGGCGTGGCTTATTGGTTGCAGTTATATCTTCGGGTTCACTTACTGGACAGTTGAGTTCTATATAGTTTCTGACCCTGGACGTTCCTGCTGAACTGGTTGATACATCTGAAACACTATAAAACGCTTCTATAGTGACATTTTTTAATGCGAGTTCTTAATATCGGAACATGCCGTGCCACTCATTAAATAGCGAATTTGTTCATCAAACAGACGATTGACTGCCTCAGTTTGCAAGAATGAAGGAGCTATTATCCAAATGTAGGAGATCTCACGTGTGGGACACGGTGAACTAGGCATCCCGTTTCGTTTGCAACCTAGCAGAAATTTACTTGTCGTATGTATAACGATTTACCTGTCAAGACCTGTGCTATGTGCAAAATGCTCATGTATTACATATCCTAAATGAATGCACAACATAACACGCACATTATCATCCTTTTGAACCAGCAGTCATTTTGACTTGAAGTTCGATGATGGATTTTGAAATTAGTCTTTTTCTTTCTCATTCTCACGGATATTGTTCTTCTACGTAACATTTCATTGTGGTTCCCAAAAAATCGATTTAAAATTTGTTGAATTTTTTTCCTAATGCGAATGAAAGGTGTTACTTCGCTATTCACTTTTTGCACGTCAAAATAAATTTGGATGCAATCGGTATTGAAGGCTTTATTTCGAGACCAATTTTTCTACTCGGTTGTACACGATAACATAGGCCTTTACGTTCATTTTGCGTTTGCGCCAGTGCTGCAACAGTAGGGTAGATTCAATGCTTCTATGGGATAATGCACGAAAAAAACCGCCATGGTAGACTGACAGAAGCACCGATGCGGCTCGTATGGAAACCGCATTCCCGTGTTCGCTCGACGTTGTCCGACCACGTACGTCTTATACGTTCAACCGAAACTGGTGGCATTCTCCATTACTTCGTGCTCACCATAAATCTCGGTGGGCTGGTTCACTCGACATGCCTGAGAGCGAACCATCTATACCTCGACGTCAACAAATTTAGTGACTGCTCGGTAACCAGAGATGGAAATGCTCTGCATAGGAACGTGATCGCTCAAACTCAGTTCAAAAGTGAAAAGCGAGAACAACGAACGGAACCTCTAGTACATTCTGCCGTGCATTTCATATCTGGTGCAATAAACTAGAAAAGCAATTTTGTTACGATTTGCCGAAGCAGTTTTCATTGTGCAGTACCAAAAGAATCGTAACCAACATATTACCCTCAACTAAGAAGTGTGTTACTACCGTTGACCACAAAACATTGTTGCGCATTTAATATGATATCGATAATAGAAGTGCGTACATCACCGTTTGGAAGAAGATCGATAGAATACACTGGCATGCTTGCATCATGCTTCCTGGTCTTTTAATGAGATTAGCACCCGTCCTTCTTCATTACATTATTCTTGATTCTACGAACTCGCTGACCATCTCTCAATTTGTCAATTAACTCGTCGTTTTCCTGTGACCATTTACCGTCTGTTATGATCGTATCCGTTCATCGGTGATAGATGTCGTTCCTTGCATCTTTGTCGCGGGAACTAGTTTATCTATGTTCTATTCCCAAATTATTATTTCGAATTGTGTGGTGCATGCCACTAAGCATGGTGTTGAAGTTACACGTTCTTAACATGTGGAAGTAAACTGTTTAATTGCCATTATCAAACAACTTTTGGTTAAGGCGTCGTGAGGTAGGAGAGGCATGCATTTCTTGATTCATTGTCTATCAACAGATAGACGTCGCCAAAAAATATTCTTAGATGCACTGCGTGAATTGTGCCTGAGTACTTTTATGTGGAACACCATGTAGAGCAGCAATGACAGTTCGAACGGCAAAGACTGCTTTATAAGATCCTTTGTAGCCATAAACTTGACTATGGGACTTGCACACCCCATGCTTCTTGCAGATCGGGTTGTGTGACCGGCCCACATCGTCAGTGCCGTAATCACCTTGAAAAACTTTAGAATGTTGTCCATATAATAATGTCCGCTTCATAGGATAGTAAATGACATCTTGCCGAAAAGTCTTGGGTGGTCACGCGGTGTCTAGAGATTGAATGCACTTACATTGCAGCATTTCTTCAAGTGTATCAGGTTGCTACAGCAACGCGTCTACCACCGGTGTTAGCGTTAAATGTTCACTCAAATTTAGCTGCACTTTTTTCCGCATAAGGACACTTGAAGCAACGCATCATTCTGGTTTCAACTGTTAGACATTTTTCATTTTACTGAAATAAACCAATATGGGTGAACTGTGTTTGTTTTAATGTTTCACATAACTTTATTATACATTTGTATACACCACGCTCGCACAATGCAGAACACCCATTTCATACTGACTCGTCAGTACCGAATGTATAGCATGAATCGCTTTTTAGTATAAAACATTTCAAGGGTAGGGAATTAGCCAATAGGTTAGGGAAGGTCGCTATATCTGGTTCGTTGTTTTCTCATGAAAAACCGAGTCATTGTGTAAATCTTGTACGGATGAGTCAGTTCAAATTATGTGGACCTACCACTCTTCATCTTCTGTGTTGTTCAAACTTCTGAAGCAGATTAACTATTTTATATACCATATTCACCGCATTATGGCTATTTTTGTGTACTTGACATATATACGGATGTCCACTAAAGGCTGATGCTAATATTACTGTTTTTTCTGTTTACTTATATGGCAGGGTCCTAATTTTGACCTATTCCGCTACCTGGACGTGGTGGTCAGACTTGTTCACTGCGTAGATTCGGAGGGCTATGCTGACTGGGGCTTCGGTCCTTCTATGTGCAAACTTTTCAGACAGACTAAAGGGGAGCAGTCAAACGAGAAACGAATGCATATATGGCATAGAATTGTACGTCACACTGCTGACCACCTAGGACTGCTTAGGTAGCGAGGCGAGATCCTACGGGCATACAGAAGAACTACTTCAAGGTGGCGACATTGCTGTCTTCTTCGTCACAAAGAGGGAGGGGGCTAGAAAAGATGCTTTTAACGACGTCCTTTTGGACCTTCTGAAGCAGACGGAACACTCTGATATCATCATACTAGCGGGCCATTTGAATGCTCAGCTTGGTCGTCTTTCTCCAGAGGAAAAGCGGCTGGGAGTTAGGTCTGATGTCCGGGCCTAACGCATTGACAGTGGTGAATAACCACCACAGCAGTGCGCATCTCATGGTCTCGATAGTCCGAGCGCCGCATTCCGACACAAGAAGAGGTACTGTGTTACATGGACACCTCCCTGTGCCTCTAAGCCATGGACAGAGCTCGATCGTATAGCAGTCAGTTACAGGTGGCCTAACTCTGTTAAAGACTGTTGTGCCTTTTGGAGCAACCACTTCGAACCGGATCATGCTGTTATGCGTGCCCGTTTTCCTTTGTCATGCACTTGTAAATGCAAGCTTCAGGAAACACTGGCAAACTGTTTAAGCTTACGCGTGCCACTGGTCTCAGGCGACCGCCTGTCAGTGAAGCTATCAACGAGACAAATGGCACACTCATCCATAATATGTCGAGAAGGTTAGAGCGATGGGTGAAACACTTTGAGGGTTAATTTAACTGGCCTTCTGCTACTACTGCGTTGCCGCCACAAACTTGTAATGTAGTGCCCTGGTTGCTTGACTTGGAACCACCCACTGAGACTGAGGTGCGCAATTGCATCGCGGCTCTCAAGCGTAATAAGGCTGCTGGTCAAAGAAGGGGGAGAGGCGTTAGTAGAAGCTTTGACTCATTTGTTCCAACTTGTATCGACGACGGAAACCATCCCTTCCGAGTTATGGTCACTCGATAGTAGTTCCCATATTCAAGAAAGGTATCAGGGGCTCTTGTGGAAACCATAGAGGAATTAGTCTGCCCCCCGTCATTCCTAGGGTTCTAGCATCCATTATACTTCGCCGACTCACTGCAGCTCGAGAGGTAAACATTAGGGAAGAACAGGCGGAGTTTCGCCCAGGGCGGAGATGTATAGATAACATTTTTACTCTTCGTCAAATTCTGGAGCAGTGTCATGTATATCGCCAGCCAACAATTGTTGTACTTCTCTACTATGAAGGCGCGTTCGATTCAGTGGATCGATCTACACTTTTAGAGTCGCTCAAACGCAGGTGTGTGCCGACTAAGTACGTGAACATACTGTCGGCACTCTATTCCCATACTTCAGCTCAGGTTAGGGTTTACGGTGAGCTGTCTGACAATTTCAGCAACATGAGCGGCATACGTCCGCTGTCACCATTTTTGTTTAATTTCGTTATAGACGAACTAATGGAGGATTGTCTCTGGCACTCACAGGATGCCGGCGTGGACTTCCTACCTGGTGAAAGACTGACTGATCTCGATTATGCTGGCGACAAGTTGTTGCTGTTTGGCAACCTTCAGTCAGCACAAGCGATGCTAGACGCTATTTCGCGCTCTGCCAAATACTTGGAAATGCGCTTTGCAGCCTCAAAATGCAAAGTGCTTCTGCAGAATTGTTGTGATCATGTGGATTTGATGTTGGGTAATGTAGTGATAGAGGATGTTGACCGGTTTACATACCTGGGAAGCTGCATCAGTGTCGGCGGCGGAGGTGTGGGGAATGAGATAGAAGCGCGTATCTCTAAGGCTAGGGCTGTATTTGCTAATTTGAAGCATCTCTGGCGACAGAGAGGTATTTCTCTGAAGCATGAAGGTCGCGTATATAAGACAACGGTAAGGACCGTATTACTTTACGGCAGCGAAACCTGGCCGCTCAGAGTAGAAGACATGAACCATTTTCAAGTAATTGTTCACCGATGTCTGTGTTCAGTCGCTCGTATCGGGTGGCACCAGCGTGTAAGTAACGAAGAGATTAGAAGGCTGTTGTTTGGTATTGATTGTCAAACGAGTTCTTTTATTCAATCTCTACGTTTGCACAGGCTTAGATGATTAGGTCATGTATTAAGTATACCAGCTAGTCGTCTTCCACTCCTAGCGCTGTTCGTCGACTCTGCGACCGACTGGTGTAAGGTGCGAGGTGGACGGATAATGACCTGGCGTAGGGAAATGAAGTCGTTCACGAAGGGGTTGTCCACTGTAGATAGAGTTCGTCCGCCGGGCTGTGGTCCTCGCGACTCACGGAGTCGGTGGTTGGATACTGTAGGTGAGATGGCGGCTAGTCGAGCTCAGTGGCGTGAATTTTGTCGTTGTTTGTCCGAATTGTCTGTGAAGTGAGTGCATTTAATGACGCGGGGCAGCGAAAGACGTGAGGAAGCTGTCTTGTTGATGACGCCTTACTCTCGCTTGCAGCTCGGTTGTGTTGTTTGCAAGGTGTAGGCACCTTGATGCTGAATGTTTGACTATAGACGTAGTTATTCTCAGTAGTCCTTCCTTCCTTCCCTCCTGTATGTAGGGTTTGCTTTTTCTCCATGGTTGTGTGGTAGTTTGGTGTCTGTTGATATTTATTGCGTTCAGATTACTCACTGGCCTCATTTTACGTCGGCTCAGTTAGCCCAGAGAAGGTCAGATACGCAGAGAACCAGGAGGATTCAGATCCGGTCGAGGGGAGGGGTGTTGATCACATCTCTACCTTACGACGGATCTTGGAACACCGACATTCATGTAGGCAGCCGACGGTCGTGATCTTTCTGGACCGTAAGGCTGCCTTCGATTCAGTTGCTCGTAACGTTCTCTGGAGCTGTCTCCTTCGTAAGGGAGTACCAGAGAAATATGTGAATCTATTGAGATCACTGTACGCTCACTCTGCAAGCAGGGTGAGAGTTTATGGGCAACTGTCTCGAGCGTTCATCACTTCCAGTGGTGTTCGTCAGGAGTGTTTGATTTCCCCCTTCCTCATCAATTTTGTCATGGACGACATTCTGGAGGGGGTGCTTCGTGAATCCAGTGGGCTTGGTGTTGAGCTTCTTCCTGGCGCTAGATTGACCGATCTGGAGTACGCGGACGACATTGTCTTATCTAGCCCCTCTGCCGAAGACATGCAGACCATGCTGAACAAG
>QNGE01002711.1:50101-87364 GCA_008508345.1 Paragonimus westermani
TTTCCCTGATCTCCGTCCACGAGGATGAAACTGGACACGCCTTCAACTTGAACACCGCAGAAATCCTTACTCACGCAAATACCAAACATGCATGAGAATTTCTCGAAGCTTGGTACTCATCAACCGGTTCAATAAAAAAACACATCGATCTAGACAAAATCTACGAACCAATGCGAATCAAAGATTTGAGGAGACGTGAACGCCATCGAGCCCAACTACCGGTAAACCCAAACAGAGCAACTTGAACTGATAAGACAAAAAGTCAACCAATGGTGGGTCGGACCAGAGATCAAATACGACGGAAAGCGACCAACCAGAATCCAGACTAGTAGGTCAACTGACTCTCCTATATAGGAGCAGGCATCGATCAGTCTTCACATTCAAAATGTACGCTGAGACACTTACACACTGATGATGTCACCTCGCCTGGTGATGAAACGTTTGCAACCTAAATGTCAAGCTCGGCGAACATATCAACACCAGTCAATGACGTATTTGCATTTATTTCATTTTTAGTTCTACCGCTTAGCGTTTATTAATTGTAGATCTTTCAATTAGCACCCTCTTATAGGATATTCCACGCCATTTTTGAGGTGAGCGGCAGCCCGAGCTTCTGCTGCTGCAGCTGGATGCTAATAAGTCTTGGATACAACGAAGGTTCCAAGTCGTCGACTACTTACTGGTGTAGGACAGAATTATACTGCGAATTTACCATGTTCGATGACCGGGACCCAGCGGAACAATCTCAGTTGTTTATTTATTTAGTGTGGTAGTTTTCGTCAAGGGGAATATCTGTTTTGTGAGGTCGTCTGATAACCAAATCACGTTTTCTTCAGTGTCGGGAGGACCGGAATGCGAGCTCGACCTTACGCGTTGGTACCAATTATCAATTAGCTGTAGCAAGAACCGGGTGTTAGTCGGCTGCATACTCTTCACGTGGGTCAAGCCGTTTGAAGTTGCAAATGAAATGTTGCTTTTTGGTGCGGTCGTTTAAAAATGCGTCAATCGCGATGGGATTTTTTTGCGCTCTGTCGGCTCTGGTTTTTACCTGTGCGAATATGTATACTGGCCATTTGAAGCTCATTTTTAGGGAAGATACTCGATAAATTACTAGTTATTGATGACAGTATATACACCAAATATCCAAGCAGTAGCATGAATCGATTGACAGGATGGTCAATGTTGCGTTTAACGAGGATAATGGGATTTTGAAACTGTCACAACTTTCTTGGTCCAACGGCAGCACAAGAATGATGTAGTGAATGTAGTATTTTCTCCAACGTGATAAGTTATAACGGTGATGACCTAAGACGATGGACAAATTAACTAATAAAGAGTAATGTGGCAGATTTGTGGTTTTAAATGAGGCCCAATTGTGAAAAGTCAGGACTTCGGCTGGATGCGAACCAGTGACACACACAGCATGCCTCACCGCGACAGTGTGCGGCAGCAACTCGACATCTTTGTACGCCACGGACGGCGCAAGTTTATAGTGACGGTGTATTTTCGCTATCATCCCAAATGTTTCCCCAGAACTATCACAAGCTGACACACTGGTGCGACCCAAGTGTGTGAAACCGCCCCCCTCCCAGACTGACTGCCTGCAGTTAAGTGTATAGGATTGAAAATAGTTGATTCAAGTAATGTCGGAATCGCGACAATTCTTTTACAGTCGTCGGCGACATTTGAGTACGCTTGTCGAGTACTGATGGAAGCAGGGAGAAAGTATTCTGCCGTGGGAAAAGAATGCCTAGGTATCGTCTGGGCGCTGGGGAAGTGGAGGACCTACCTGATGGCGACCAACTTTGAAGTCGAGATGGATCACAAACTGCTGATCAGGCGGAAGATGGCGAAGGATCTGCGTGGACGACTGCAAGAGTTCAACTTTACCATCGGACATGTCAACGGCACACACACTGAGGTATCTGATGCATTGTCGCGAGCAATACAGAGAAGTGAGCTGCCGGCTGAAGCCATATTCGTGAACACCGCACTGGGTACCCATAAAGAGATATGGATCGATCAACAGCAAGACGCTCAAGTACGCGAAGTATGTGAACGTTGACTTCAGGACTGAATGAGCTGTTACACATCTAGGCCTGGCTACATCTGGACGACGGCCAACTCGTCATCAGTGTGGAAGTGCAGAAGGAGCTGCGAACTCGAAGACTGTCATTTATTTCAGTAGACCAGAAGGAACGTGTGATTCGATTAGCCCACACGTATGTTCACATGGGGCGAGTATGCGTGTTCGAACTGCTGCGGCGAAGGGTATTTTGGCCCATCATACGGTAAGATGTGACTTAGTTCACTCAACACCGCGATGCAATTCATCCCGAAAGCAGGTCGCGCACACCTGAAGCACAGATATTTTTGGCTGACTCTCAACAAGTCCAGATGGAAACCGCTGCATAGTTATCATGATTGTTCATTTCACTCGATGAGTAGGAGCCTTCTCAACAACAGATCAAATGAGCGGAACAGTTGCATACACTTTCGTGAACAATGTCCTGGCTCGCTTTGGGGTACCGCACAGAGTTACCACGAATCAGGATCCGTGAAAAAGTAGTGACAGTTTCAAATGTGGAAGAACTGGGAGACTCAGCGCTTGAGAACATCGCCGTACCATCCACAAACGAATGGGTTGACGGAGCGGTTCAGTCGCACAATGAAGGGATAGCTGAATGACAGAGGCAATAACTGAGGAGAGGGACCACCGGATGTTTTGTTTGGATGCCGCACGACGAAGCACGCAACACCTGATAGTTCGCCATTTAATGTGACATACGGAAGGGAGCCAAGAATTCTCTTGGTTGTCTGTATGTCCGGAGACAGAGAGGGACAATGAGTACCGCAAGAGCGACGATACCTGGGACTCCGTGCCCTTGAACGGACAACGGAAAGACTATGCCGAAATAAACGAAGTTATGATGTGAGGCACAAAACATAAATGGCGTCCGTTCATGGTCGGAGACCAAGTGAAAGTGAGGGACTACGGCCGACCAGAAACATCCGGCCCCGGCGCAGGCAAATTCAAAAGACGGTGCAACGGCCCATTCACCATCAAGAACCACAGGAATACAAGCTTTCAAGTCAACCAAAGTCCTCGTGGACGATGGATTAATGCTGTACACTTGCCACCTTGGCGCAATCACGACAAGTCCCTTAAAGGGGGAGTGCGAGTGTGGTGGACTGCCAGACCGGAGGTACGAGTATTCCAAATCTCGGCGGAATACCTTGACGCGGGAGGGTGGTACGTTCAAAAGCCCACAGCGGGCGGATCGGGGACAGCATGATTGGCCGGTCGAGCCATCGCTCAACGAGATCGGACCAACGGACGAGACATACCAGTGAAGATGGGATGGATGACCAGATCGTGGGCACGATTGTTCCAACACTCGGCGGATTACCTCGACATGGCCGTAGCCCACAATGGATAGATTATGAACAACACGAGCGACCGGACGAGTCATCACCCAGCGAGGTTAGACCAATATACGAGCAGTGGCAGGCGAAAACCCCTCCGACAGAAGACGTCGGCCCCACACCCAGAAACAGGGTCGAAATGCATACGTGTGAGCGAAAGCCGGAGTTGTACTGTGGACCGGATTTCCGGTCCATAAACGCGAGCGTGCGCGTTGCATGTCAACCAGCAAGTTGGACGATAAAGATTGCGCTTTATTGAAGGTTACGGTATGACAATATTTGGGTGTCTGAGTCACTTCAGATGGTTGATGAGTACGTCATAATGTGCACTCTTGACGCTAATGGAACTACTACAGGTTAAAGTGTTCATCAATTTAGTGACCACCTAGCGTCTTTCTGTTATTTTTTTGCGTCTGCTGATACCCTTAGTTTGATCACTCATAGTCCGTTGGTGTCGCTCATCATCTTGAAGTGGAAAAGATCGGATCGAAAGTCATCTTCAGGTAACTTTAAGTAGGTTGGTTTGACAAGATTGCTAGTTTACATTTCAGAGATGAGTCCCACATTTGTGGGAGCATTTGCTTGATAACTTGCTGACCTACGTATCAGAGAGTACGCACGTTGGGAGCTCCACTGTTTATCCACTGTCCTGGATTTGGGGAAGCCTGTCAGTCGATCGTACAGTTACTGGGAGGGTGCAGAAAGAGTGAGCGACAACTGGACTAGATGGATGAAAACAACTTACTAACGCTACTCTTGTAGGCTCTTTGCGGTTGTGTGCTCTGGAAGGAGGTTGACATGTGAACTCTAATCACTGGTATCAGTCTCATACGCCTGATGTGTAGGACAGCAGGGTATGGGTTTTTTTGTAAGACCCCAATCAGAGAGTCGGATCTACCTCGCCGTAAGGTAGAGAAAATTACCTCCGAATAAAGCATTCAGGTCATCAAGCGGTAAACTGTGACTGTGCGCGCATTATGTCACACGCTGGGGAAACTTTTGATACAGTTCATAAGCCTGATGTAGTTTTTGATGCGATCACAGCAAGCAGTAATAGTAGAGGTCAGACTTTTTCTCTTAGTCACCACGCTCTGGAGCTGGACAGGCAATGAGGAGGCGTGGGACTCTTTTTGACGGTACTCTATTCTGTATTCAGTATTGTATCTGTGCGTAAAGTATAGCTAGACGCTCACGGACTCGTGATCCACTGCGAAAGTTTTTCTATGTGCTCAGCAATGTTGGACACAGCCACGTGAGTGCGGTCGTTTTTCATCTGACTACTCCATTTTCACCAGTTTATCATGGTTTTATCCGATTGGACCAAGCCCCTGTAGTCCCCAGTATCAGCAGAATGCACAAACTTGACCACCACTCACATGTGTTAATTGTTGTGAAGTTATCTCATTATTACTTACTGCATTTTATTCTTTACATGGTGAATTATCCACCTAATTTAAACCGGATCCATTTATAAATTTTTAGAGTCATCCAAATTTTTAACCTTTATTCAAAACTCCAACAAAACGCTTGCTGTGATCAGCTCTGCTTCTTCGGATCAACCAGCCGCCTGCAAGCATACCACGTGTGAAGTCACTGTGCTCTTGCGAGGACCCGATTTGGCCATGTTGAAGCGAGTCAAACGCGCTCTGGGCTTCATGTTACACGTTTGTCATAACGTCAAATTGGAGAGTAGTTACATGACCAATGGATTTTTCTACCGTCATCTCCCGCCTGTGACCACGACCCCGCTCACCTCGAGAGTTACGGTTACCCATTGTCAACCTCAAGTGACCTGTCCTTCTTCCGTGCCTTCTGCGACAACCTTGCCAGATAACGAGTCATGCAGCTCCGGAGGCACATCTGATTTGCAGGTATGCCTGTCCAGCATATCCAGGTTGTAGGCTGATCATCTGCTTTCGATATTAATGCTACAAGGTGTTCACCACCACGTTACACACAGTCTGTTCCATACTATTCTCTTGTTTTACTTCCCCGTACTCTGTTATCATAACTTGGCTAGTGCCTGGTTTTTTTAAAACTAGTTTCAGGTTAGTCGAACTTGTGCACTGTTGCTCTATATATTGTGGTGTTGTCCTCGTGGACTTTGACTCCTGCAGCTCAGGATGATTGCATTATCATCATCAGTGCCTTCTTGAGGCCAAGCTGTACATATAGATGTAGTACAGATTTTCATACGGCTTCTACACCATCTAGAGTAGTCTCTAAGTTTTGTTACATATATCCTAAACCGTGTTCTAATTCTCAGCTTTGATTAATCGTTTCGTGTCGTTCTCTATTAGGCTAATGTATCTTCTGTGCTCCCAAATTCACCTACACTGTTCATTCATACCTTGTACACAGTGATAACTTATTTCTTCACTGTTCAGCCAGCATATTTCTGACTGCAGGAGCTACTTACATTAGCCCACTTAAGTGTAGTTATGTTCCACCCCGGTTTTGTTCAGCGCGTAATAATCGCGCCAGGTCAACTAAATGCGACTCATCATCATCATCATCATAGACAGCAATACATCATTGGCTAACACTAATGCTTAACTGCCACACAACCATGAAGAAACAGCAAACCCTATATAGAAAGAGAGAAGGAAAAAGAAGGGGACGGGAAGGGACCTAACTACTGAAAATGACTACGTCCNATGAGTAACTCTGTCCAGTTTAGCCCAAAAGGTCATAGAGATGCGCAAGCCGTCACACCACGTCAAGGTCCAGTCTCACCGTGACGGACTAAATGCGACTATCAATGGACGAAATAAAATTATGTTAGGCGTTGTTGTATGGTATCATGTTGTATTGCCATTTTAATAAACGTGAATTCATGTCGGTCGCTGGAGCCACGGCTTATGGTGATAGGTTCATTGAATGCTAGTTCACTCAAAGCCAGCAGAAAC
Organism: Paragonimus westermani; assembly: GCA_008508345.1. Lineage (NCBI taxonomy): Eukaryota > Metazoa > Platyhelminthes > Trematoda > Plagiorchiida > Troglotrematidae > Paragonimus > Paragonimus westermani. The sequence goes on from QNGE01002711.1 coordinate 56,437, forward strand.
AGACAGCTGTTATTGTTGGTAGCACAGCTGTCAAGAATTGAGGTTATTATAACCGTGCTTTCAGAAAGTCAGGTTTTTGTAAATTGAATTACAGGTCTACAGCTGGAACCTCCGTGCTTACATGTACCGAATGCTTCTACGATGGACTTAACAAGTGGACTCTAGGGTGGCAGATATATAATAATATGCCGTACACACGACTGGATCTGAGCAACTCTGTTACTCATTGGCTCATTGTAAAGTACAAATAGCGCGTTGCTGTTCATTTGCTTCTCGTTAGACATCCTTGGACATGTTTCAGGGGTATGGTTAAACTCAAGATGAGTTATTTGTAGGTAGCACTTGCAGTTCGGTATGCCGGAAGTCGATAAACGAACCAGGACTTTCTTTGTTCAACATAACAATCAGCTCACAACATTGCTCCGATCCTGTCTCGGGATAGATCCTGCTGCTCCAACATTTGTAATCTGTTTTCGCCCACGTTTAAGCGCAACGTATAGGATTCACTTCGGTTCACTCAGCATTTGAATCATCGCTTTCCTTATTGTTTAGTGTCACTCATTCAACAATCGATCAGTGAATGGTTTGAGGATGATCTGTTCTGGATATGCACTAGTCATGCATGTTATGAATTGGCACAATGTGGCTTGTCGTCGGCTACATCACAATGTCGTTTGATGTATTTATCAGCCTATTTTCTGATGGCGTATCTCTTCTTTATCGCCGTTCCTCTGTTACTTCCTGCTATACTTTTGGAATTTTTACTACTGATTCCCATATGTTGAGATCTTGCTCTTTGATACCCTCTTCGGGTACATTGTATAATCGTCATTTCGTCTTCTTCGCTGGTTGTCTTTCCTTGAAGTTTCATCTGCTTGAATTCAACACTAATTACAAACCCCGAGCTCATGTTCCGGTGCGTTCGCGTTACCTGGTCAGCTTTGTCTGATTCTTTGCAAATAGAGGTCTCAGTAATCAAGTGGCTTGTGTATATCTGCACATGTTTTTGAGTCTTGATTACCGTGGTCAGTGTTCACGGGCCCCTGTGTTTGTGGCATATCATAAACTGAAAGACTTAGGTTGTGAGATGGCCTGGTTATTTCAGGCATTCACATCGATCATAGAACGTTCAAGGTTTTGAGGATGAATCGGTGAGAGTCAAAGCGATTTCGGTTGCCTATACGCTTGCATATTTTTAGTCGAGGTAACCAAGTCTCGTCTTCAGGTTTTACGTCTTGTTGTTGCCAGAATACACGAGGTGGCTGTGTTGTCTCGCAGCCTGCATCTCCTTATTTCACAACGGGCGAGCATATACTCCTAACCCACTCAGCAGTTTGGTCTCCTCATCCCACCTCACCTGTCAAGTGATCGCTGGTCATCCAGAGACTAGGTCATGTGCATTCATAACCACAACGAGGTACTGATTTTTCACCCAACCACTCTGTCCCCTGTTTTATTTTCGATTAACGACTCCCGTGTCGCCACTTAATTTTATGCACTTTTACCAGCTTGATGTGGAAATTAACTAAAAAAGTTCCATCTGTTGAACTTTTATCTTCACCGTTGCTATGACGATTTCCAACTGTTTCAATGGCAGATCGTTTATTCACTCTGACTAGGCAGGTATTTCCTTGGAGAAGACAATATACTTTGAAGGCATGTCTGCTCCATGTAATATGATTGCAATATACGTCCTTCTTTTCCAAACTTTTGTCCACTCGTATGTAATTATGGTATAGTTTATCACCATAAAGTTCAACTGTGGTGTGTGCAGACTACTGACCAATTCAGTTGACTTCAGGTGCATAGAGTGTGTGGGCTTAATGTATATCGATCTAGCTGAGGAACGCTGTCACAAAGCCGATAAATTGTGTGTTGCAATTTGTGCAACAAAAACCTAGGAAGGATGTAGCGTGACTTGTGTTGGAAAAACCTGTGAATTCTATGATGACCACTGGTCTCGTACAGTACTTGCTTTTCACGAATTTGATGTCACAGCCAGTTTGTAACAGCGGCAGATAAATTTCCCTGAACGACGCTCCGATTCTGATATTTCGTCCACGTTCACGGACAAACATTTGCCGGCATTAACAAACGGATGTAGGGGATAAAAATTCTGATTGAGGCTTATTAACTGTGCAAGTCGCTAGACAAAGGTGGACGCCATTGAGTTTGTTCATTTTTTTTCACAGCAACCTCCGAAGGAACTTACCCACGTGGACGGATCTGCATTAGTGAATTATCTACAACATCGCTTATTCAATCCGTCTGCCAGTGTGCAGATTGCTCTGCCGTTTTTGGCAACTGCTGATGGCCAACAGGCCCCGTTGGTCGCCTACTACACATATGTGATCGAGTGGCCTTTTGGACGAGTGTTAAACGATTTGCTGAAACGGAAATTAAAGGTTGGCTGCTGACGTCTATAACTGTATTTCAAATTGTCGTGTCGTCCACATGCCATTAACATGGATCAGCACAGTCTTGATTGGTATCAGTTTACGCTAATTGTGACCGTTTAGACCGGATTTTTAACCGTTTTGACGATTTTCCGTGTTTCTTACTATTAACCAGAGATCACATGGTCATGTTTCGTGTTTTTCACGGCCTTTTGGTGAACTGACCTTAACAGTAATGGTTTAAACTTATTACTTGTGGATTTTGTACTTTTCACTTAATGGATTCATCCAAACATCCACAGTTTACTCTGCTTCGTAGCGTGTGCTTCTTTTTATCTGCTACAGAACCATCACAAAGTCATTATCAGCAAAACACTTTATTCGTGTTCATTCTTTTTCTGTCAACCGCAGGTGATCCATTCGGAGCTCTACGCATTAGAACAGGCGAAGCGACAGCGTCTGAATTGCCCCATTGCCATTCTGGACCACAAGTGTCTGGAGCACCGTTCGAGAAGGCATGCTTTTCTCACCTATAATATACAGCCCAACTGCCCAGATGCGCCCCAAACACTGGTGGTTAGTAAACAGTTGTCTCCAGCCGTTCAATCAGCCCTGGACAAATGCACTAGTATCGATGCGCTGTCCATGATCGACTCTGTCACAGTGAGTTGCGAAGCTATCTATACGGACTTTAAGGCCAGGGGCCCTGAGAAAGTGCTCCCTAATCATAGTGCAACGAGACCAGCTCTTTCACGTCTCTCTTGCGGCCTAATCAACTTGATGGCTGCACATTCGGATTTGCTATTCGATATCAGAACACTTCATTTCAGTTCACTTCAACACTACCAATTGCAGCACCCAAAATCGACTTCAAACAAAGTAGCTGTGACAAGAAAACCGGCTGCCATTTCGGAGAACAATCAAAAGCTTAAGGTTAGTTGCTCGTTTGTCTACCAATAATGGTAAACGTCGACAGTCATATGTGCTCACCTGCGCATATACTTATGGTTACTTCGTCTGAAAGATTGTAGTAGAGATGTGGCTTACGGGATGTGCTTCTTCAGAACTACGTTGAGCGACTTTATTTCAAAACCTGGACTTAACATTGCCCAGGCAGTTACAATTTCATGCGTTGACCATACTTGAAAATTATTTACTAGTGATTTAAGCTGACTGAAAACAAGAACATACAAAATTGCACATGTTGTTCACATTTCAATTCACAACACCTGTTTATGTAAAAAGCATCTTCGAGGTGTATTATTTCCCTTGGATTAAGCAGACTTTATTTGGCTTTGGTCAGAGCAGCGACGACAGATGGTAGTAAATCTGACTTATTATAATTAATGTGGTATTTCTTCAGACATCAACCCTCCAAAGTTGTGTATCTGTTTCTTCATTTTGTCTCCTTCTGTTTCATGGTCTTGACTAGTAATTCCCTTTTTTTCGGTTGCCCACCTGCTTGCTTGATTAGGTTGCCCTTTATCGATTTGTATCATTCACTGCCGCTTCTTTGTGACAGCTGGCCTTGTGACGTGTCTTTCAATTGACTGTAAACGATGACTCTACCTGATAAATGATGTTGACTAATAAGCTCCACGGCCGTTTTGCTATGATACTAACGTTTGCGGGTACGTTGTTATTCTACTCAACCCAGCGGTTGCAAACCCACCCACGCACACACTTCTCACGTAACGTTTCCAGACTGTGCTTTAGGCATTTTGACTGACAGTTGAGCCTATAGGTAGTCAACTGTGTGTTTATCGATGACTCGTACGGAATCACATTTTGCACTCCACCCGGATCCCCTTGGCGATTGGACAGAAAGAGACGTAAATTGTAACGACATAGCGTGATCTTCCTTAAGAATTAGGTTTCTGACCTAGCTGTGAGTTTGAATGCCACATCAAATAGCTGTGTGAACTTTTTTATCCGGTCGGCTCATGGTTATAACTGATTTTGTGTTTCAAGCGTTTGGAACGGAGTATCCTGGATCCGCGTTCACATCAATTCTTCAACTTCCTAGCAACGCTATTCAGTGTCAAATCTCCAATGTGGCCTGAGCCGTGTGTACCCCCGTGGATCGCCTCAGTGGAGTTTTATGGATCTCAAGATTTGCCGCTTGGGTTGTTCTTGGAAAGATGTTGTTTCACGTAGGTTTCTTCCTCTTGCCCGTGTTAGATTCTTCGGGATGTTCACGCACATCAATGAGTGGCCGGGTGGTATTTAATTTCGCCGTCGTTTCCCTTCTGTCCGCTAATTGTCTGTAGCATCTTCGTTAGCCTCCTTTGTAGAGTTATTCTTCTAGGCTTATATCGATCTGCGTGGTGCTCACTATTACTCAATGCTTGTGATGTTGACTTTTTATCACAAGTGCTCAGCTGCATGTGTGCTAGTTATATTATTGTACCCTGGGCACTTGAACCTCAGTCTTGCACCAAGGGGAGTTCGTTCTTTTCATGAAAGAACGGAATGTGACGCAAATTCCTACAAGCCTGAACCCGGTTGGACGACCTTCGTCCGCACCTACGTAAGCTTTCGGTAACTACCACTTCCGTGTGATAATGGATTTCAATACAGTAGTGATATGAAATCTCATTAGGTCTGATACGATACTCTGGGTTATAAGTTCTTTCGATTGATTTATTTGTCAACTTACACTTTTCGTCAATCTGCTTTTCTGCCGCAGGCATCAGCCGTGCCGTCATCCCCATTGTGACTGGCCGATGAGTGACCACGTTCAGCGCTTCGTGCAGAGCTCCGGCTCTGTCCAGTTGTTTATTCGCAAGCTTCCTCAAGATCCACCACGCCCGGCAGTCACACATCCCTTGGACGGAACACCGCCTGACAATAGTGGTCGGCGTGATAGTCGGATTATAATGTGGCTCTATTGCTCTACATGTCGTACCAATTCTCCGGCAACCTATCTGTCTGGGGACACGTGGCACTATTCGTTTGTCAAGTTTCTGGATCTTCTTATCAACACACCAGCCGATTGGGCTCGATGTGCAATGCGTACCCCAACGACGTCGATTCCGACAGTGACAGAGACTAGTACACCTCAACAGTCAGCAGGGATTGCCGATCAAGTGAACAAGCACACTGATTTTGCCAACAGTGTCCGACATGTCGATATTAATAGTAGTACAGCCACGAAAAGTGGAACGACTTTACCCGGCTGGCAGCTCACTTGTACACATTCAGCTCACAAATCTGTGCAACACTGCTTCTCACTAGATCGTAAAGTCGCCGTATTCAAGTAAGCCATTTTCATTCCACTGATCCAACTGCGTTCTTGTTTAAGTGAATCAACTTTTACCAGTCATCTCAGCAGTTTCATGTAAGAAGCCCAGTACGCATTAGATAACACAAATGTAATTGAATTTCCAGCGGTTTGCAGGAATTCCAAGTGTTTGTGTACCAATCCATGTTGACCGCTTTATACTGGCTCATATGACTGGTCATTCGTTGAAAATGCCTGCACTAACGATGGAAGACTTATGATCGTCATTTTTTTCTCGCAGGTATCAACACACCAAGGTGTTCGAAGTCGTCATGCCTGCAAACGAAATTCGCATTTACCCTTCACCTAGTTTAGCAGCTAAATGTCGCTTGTTCTCGACGGAACGCAATTATGACCAATCACTCTTAGTGGCAGACGCGGCTCTCGCTCCTGATAGCATGGGCGCAGCGCAACCCACTGCCAATCAACGTGCCGTTGCAATACCCAGCTATTTGCATGCAGACGCTGTGGAAACTTGGGAGAAGCAAGTCAAATTGTCATCGTTCAGATCTCTTGTACAGTGGTGTAGGTTAGGTTGATATTTCTTAGTGTACATGTTGAGGAGTCTCCGTCTTATACATTTGCTTTTCCGAGTTTTCTTGCAGTCTGTTACAATGTTTCTCATCGTCGTCCAATCACGCAGTTTTACTTAAATAAGCAAAGTTTGATGTTTGCACTCTTGAATACGCCTGAAGAACTTTTGGTTCACGCCTGCGAAAGCTGGAGATAACAGATTGTGAAGATCATTGTTGTCTTGGTTTAGTTACGCGCATCCGATGTCATCAGCGGTTGAACAACCAAGGGGGTCACCTTGATCAATGAGGTTTGTTCTTGTAAGCACTAAAAGTACGCGTAATGAGTGTAGTTAGGCATAGCTTCCAGAGTTTCTATCCATCTTTTCGTTCACCGTTAGTCCTTTATATAGTCCCCCGTTCACGAGCGTAAGCTATGAGGCGACCAGTCGATGACTGGGCGAAAGAAGATAAAGACAACTATTGATAAGCTGGAAACTGCCAGGCGTGTTCATCTCGGACTGGGTTCCTTGTTACCGGGTACGCTCAGGACTACGTCAACCAGCTATGTTCAGTGGTGTAAATGCCATCATCGTTTGACCGAATGGCTGTTGAGGGAATGACAGCTAGTCAATTGAGGCAGTGAATGTTGCGAGGATCGGGTACTATCTCACTCTCATTTGCACTTCGGCTTTCTGTCTTCAATATGTAACCGCCTCAGTGTTGGTAGCTTGAGTTTAGATATAGGAGTTTCATGACATAAGCTCCGTCCTTTCCCTTTTTTCAAACCATGAGTGGGTCTCCTTCTAATGATTGTGTAGCTGGCATCAGTTTGTGGACAGGTGTTGCACAGTCTGGCCGATAGTCTACTGCGGAAAGGAGCAGTCGCTGTTATGGGGATCCAGGCGGCCACGCAGTGAGCTTGTTGTGTGGCGTGGTTAGTTAGGCCAGAGCGAGGACGACAACTTTCGCACTCAACAGTCTTCTGGCTTGTTCGACAAACGAACTTCCTAACCCACTCGACGGGGTGATGTCAACAGCCGACCGACTGATGCATCATCAATGCAGCCGGATTGTTCAAGTCTTTGTGTTGGTTAAGCTCAACCTCATTGCGGTCGACCTCGCCGTGGCGTAACTCTCGGGTGTGTGGTCGTCACACTTCATGGACTAATGGCTGCGTCAGGCCAGCTGGACCGATCTTTGCAAATGAGTTCGTGTCTGTGTATGTCGCTACTCGAGCCAAACTCCGAATTGGCTAAAATGAACGAGCTAACAAGCAGGCAAAACATAGGTGAGCCAACGATCCTGGTAAGACCGAAACGAGTCCGTTCGATGATTGGCTACACTCTTCATTCCGGTCCGGCTACCGAGCCGTAAGTAGCTTTAATGGTTAATGGACGTTTTCTAAAGAAAACTAGAAATTTTGAATGGTGAATCGATGTGTAACACTTTACTCATTCAGACCAGCTAATCCAGTTGTACATTAAGCATGTTTAAGGTAGGCTAGAGGTAATCAAACGGATCTAAAGTTGATGGATCGTCGGTCGAGTGTACAAAATAGGCGGCCCATACCGTACTCTAGTTGCTGATTGCTGTGGTTTGAGAGCATGCACATGGTAAAGTTGACGTGAAGTCATCACGAGTCAGTTCAGCTAATCCAAGACCGGATGTCAATATTGTTTTGTTGATAGTTCATTTATACAACGCATCTGACCACTTCTTTTATTGGTGTGTGTTCAGGTGCCACGAGATTTGCTACGATCTCGTTTTGAGAAGCCTGCCAGTATCATCTATCCCTTAAATGTGACCCTTTATGTCACATGGCACCACATGCCGTATAGTTTAAGTACTGTGGACTAGTATTTCTGTGTATGTAAACACGGTGCTCCGTTTAGATCTAGTTCTGCTTTATACAAGCTAATTAAGTGAATTCGGGTTGTTGTGTATTGTCTGTTGTCTCCACTTATTCATTAGGTACTATCGAAGTTACACTTCAGTGAAGGCACATTTAGTCACTCTTCAACAGGACAACGTCAATCCGGAGTTGGACTCGCTACTGAAGACCTATGTCTACTTGCTGGAGGTTTGTGAATTCAGCACCTGTGTATATGCGTATTGGCTTTCCTCACACGTGTTTATTGTGTTCAAGTTTACATTCAACTAAAGAAACGCACCTAAAATGCACACGTCTTTTTCGTTCTGTGCTTTTTCCTGCCATTCATAGGAAATACAGGGATTGTTTGTTTTTGGCACGCCAATCACCGTCTCTTTTTGTAATGTGCGGCGGAACATGGACACCCTTGCAACCAACCAGTTTTGCTTGGAGGTTTTCTCCTTCTTATTCGGTTCAGATTGCATTTGCTACCCCATCTCTCTGTGTTCCAGATGCACCTGAACGAATAGTGCTGAATCTGACTGTGGTCGTCCATAATATCACAAGCTGAAACTAAATGTCATTAGGTTACTCTTAGTATATTTTTTTTAGTGGTGGAACGTATGCAGTAACAAATCGAGTGTTTCAGATTGAAAACCACTCTATCGAACAACAATGAATAGTGTCAGTTACTGCTTGAAGTTCGGGCATTTGTGTAGTGAATATCAGGCGGGCGGTAGAACGAACCACACAATGGTTCAAACCTCACTGAACTGAGATTACCGTGTTTGGAGTTGTGTGCGATTACTTACACGATTGAACGAAACATGAACAAGGGAGCTAGTATGACTTAACCAGGTATGACGCGCTTGACCGTCGCTCTCCGTTCGGAATGTTTTTATGTACTTACATTCACTTTTAAATGTCGATTCTGTGAGGGACATTTCCTCTCATCCATTTTCCCCCCGTTTATTTATACACTGTGTGACCCGACTCGGTGTCGTCACAGTTTAAACCATACTGTAGTCCTTCTTGCCAGTTATCTGGCAATACATCACACTGGGTCTTTCTTCCCATTCTGTATTATAAGCATACTTTATATGGTACAACATTAAAAAAGCCTTAATTCATCGCGTCTATTTGATTGGAACGTTAAATATTGTTACATAGACTTTTCACAGTCCGACAAAAGCATAATGAGTGCCCTGGTGATAGTCATTTCCATGCGTTATTTCCTCGAATACCTGTGTTATTTAGAAGCATCATCCATTCGGACGACCGGACAAGGCTATTTTACAGTCAGCTATGGTCCATACACCGTCAGGCAAAGCTGTTAAACAACCACACATCATATACCCCATTACTATACTTACTGTCTTACATGAAGATCTTAGCATATGGACTCCTTATCCTCTTAACTTACGATGCTATCAAGCGTTCTTTCATTGCATGTCGTACTGTATGATAGCCAGCCGTATTTAACGGCCGCTCAATATGTGGTGCTTACGTTTATTAGCCTAGTGAATACCTCGACACTTGGCAATCTGATAGTGCTATCTACTCTCCCCCTCACGCACAATAACGTAATGCGTTGTACGGGGGCAAGCGTTCTATAACGTAAACACTGCACACCTAACTTGCTTACTCATCGATACCCCTTGCTTCTTGTACAATAACAGTCATAATCCGAACGTAACCAGGTTTGTATCCGATCATTCTAGCTAATCTGTTAATTAACCACCTGCCCGACAGTTGTTCGGTCTCACTCGATGACTGGGATGTAACGACATTCTCGTGCAGTTTGACAATACTATCTAGGCAATGTATTACTTGTTCTGCTGCATTATACTAATTGTCCTGTTGTTAAACCTAAAAGTGCTATCTGTTTTGAGTCGCATCAGCGCGCTGACTGGATCCCAATCAACAACCGGTATTGTGCTATCCATTTGGACAGTATAATCTAGGTTATGAAACACTGCATGAGCGAACTTTGTGTTTTCTTCATTTCCACCTTAACTTCGATCGGCTGTTGCCTCATCGTAAGTGAGAATTTTTAGGTGTACTACCCGTTAGTAACGTGGATGCTCGCTCTGGGCTTCGCTTGCGAAGTCGATCGGATTGCATCTGCTAATGTGCACGTGAACAATTTTTTTAGTGCTGACCCCCAGCAACTTCCAATACGAACATTGTTACAATACGACCGCATCCTTTCTTTTCATATCAGTCTCGTCCCAGATCTGCCATATTTGATAATTTACGGTTAGCATAAGTGCACATCTCCGTTTCATCTATAGTGTGGCACGAGAATCGATCTTGTTCATGCTCCACTTCATACAGTGAACATCACCATAATGAATCACCCGTCAGAAATGTAACATAAAGTTCATATGGAAAATGTTCGGCTACTTGAACGATTATTCAGAACTACTCAGGAACACTCGGTAGTATCGGTCAGCATAATCACTCATGATCTTGTTGCTTATTTGCCGGACGATCCATGTCTTGCCAACTCTATCTATGGATTCTGTTTTTTGGTTTGGAGGAACATTTGAATGAGAAGTAAACCGGACACCAAGAGGTCGCATTATCGATTGTCTACCAATAGTATTCAGCTTATGAACTCCCAAGAGATTCCACACACATTTCAATGTAAGTGAACATTTGTTTACCTTTGGGATCCTTGGCTAAAATATCTGAGAATAAGGACATGCAGGCGAACATGTTTTCGATAATTCACCTTCAGGCTGGTACAACTATATAAAGAGTTAGATCGAGATATTGATCAGACTTATTATATAGAGGTTAGGTCACTGGCCAGTCAATTGACGATGGCTTGATTGGTCGGTTACGTCACGCTTGTCCATTGGTTTGACCGCACAGGTTGTCTATCGATCCGATGGATTTGTTTCCATGGTGGGCACAGTGTCTGAACAAACCGTTTTTATGACATAATGTCGTGTCAATCAGCCTGAGTCCGATAGACTCGGCAGTACCAAGTGTTCTGATTCGGACAGCTTTTGATAAATTGCCTGACACGCGATATACCACTTTGAGGGCTTCATCAGTTTTGCTACGCTTAAGTTTTGCCAGCGTGGCTACCAGCACAGATACCTATTGCCTTATTTGGTTGAGCTGTACTAAACAGAAACAAGTTTATCCAGGCAGCTACAAGTGGAATGTCCTAGAAGCAATCAACGAAAAGACAGTAATATCGTTTGTTTCATGCCATCGCTTCAGGGTGCGATATTTCGTCTAGTTAATTGGCGTAAGGTGTGAAGTAGACACGTGATGATCTGGCGTAGAGGAATTGAGCCGTTCATGAGAACATTGGCCACTACACGTCGAGTTCGTACCCCGAGCTGAGCACCTTGCAACTCGGAGACGTCGACTGGTAAGATTAGATGAGGTGGCGATTAATCGGGCTCTGTGGCGTAAGTGTTGTTGTTGCTAGGCTGTTTATTTGCAAGGTCTAGGCACCTTTATGTTGTATGTACACGTATTCAGTAAAGACTTAGTTGTTTCTGATGGTCAAGCACCCTTCTCTTCCTTTTTTCGGCAGTACCTCCTCATTTTTTTCTTCATGGTTGTATGGTAGTTAAGCATCATTGAAAACTACTACTGTTTTGCTGTTTGATGATGATGATGAACTACTATTTTTTCTTCTGTGGATAAAACAACTGCAACAATAATTCATGGTTTGTGGTGGTGGCGTAATTGTCCCATTCCATTTATGTAAAACCGAATGCCACATCGATGATGCTCCTTGCAGATATACAAGAAAGTGTGCTGAAGTTACGTAACGTTGAATTATCATGCATCCGTTTTTGTCACATTTCATGCTCTCGACACAAAACTGTTTTTACGCATATGTTTCCTTGCTTCCCAGAACGATTCTCGTCGGAAATTCTGGGAAGTTCGGGCTGAATTGCTTGCCTATCTAATAAACTTGGACAACCGTTGTTCGACTGCTCTGTCTTCCAGAAGAAACTTCTCCGGGGTCCAACTGTTAAACTCTACACCAAGCATTCCTCACTCATTTCCGGTTGCTGTTTCAGATGTTCGCCTAGAAACCAAAGCTTCGGTCTCCAACGTTGACTCATTTAAGCTATCGCGCGGTGACATGGACATCACGATTAATAAAACTGATGATCTAGCATTCAGTGTCAGTCCACCGCTTGGTTGTGTGTCCACTGACGAGCCTGTTATTATGGTCCAGCCTCCGGTTCTGCGATTTCACACACCCATAGCCTCTTCTGAGGTCAAAAGCTTAAAAGATCCGACGTCTAGCTTAATAGAATCCGACGGCAACGGCGTCGAATACGCTGGTAGTTGGGCCACTTTTCTGGAGACGGTTGACGTGGGTAAGCTACACATTATAAAACCAGTCAGTTTTCGCTTCGTGACCGCTTTCAGATCTGAGCGAATTTCTTGCGCAAATCTTGTACCAGTTCGTTGGATTAGTGTTACTTACGCACCCAATTCAGAAACAGACCAACGAGTACCACATATTTTCGCCATCATTAGGCAGTCAACCATGCATCCCTTGAACACATTTCTGGCTTAAACATTTTCAGAGATCCCAAGAACACAACTAAACTAGACTGGTTAAACTGTTTCTGTGTTGATCTCACCAATCTGCCGGTATCCCAGTTGGTGAAATTCAGCTTGGCATGTTAGCCAGAAGTTAACGTGTGATCTGAACTGATATATCATTTTTGAAATGTTGTTCTTCCATATAGGACAGTCGATTCAGGGACTAGCTATCACGATGAACCAAACAACTGTTGGTTCAACCAACTAATAAGCTCTTTATTTCCCTTTCAGTTGAAAAAACTTTCATGGTTCAAAATTTGGTGAATGATTTAAAACGTTGGATTTATGGCTTTGTCTCCGAATGGAATAACAGGTATGTTTCCGTATTTTACGCAGCTAACCAACATGGTCTCACCCCTAATCCGTTGTATTGTGTCTTTTACGATGGACATCTCTACGTTAAATAACTTTCGTTTTTGTACTCTGCTCAGCAGCATTCTTTAGTGGCATGATGCTAAGCAAAAAGAACGACGTCTGCACTGAAATTAATGTCTGAAGAAGCGTAAAATGGGAATGACTGTTTGAAATGTGTATATATTTCCCTTGGAACACTTTAAATTAGGAACTGAATCTGTATGCCTCCCAGGTGATATGGCGTTGTGTAAGATGGGTATGTAAGATGGAATAAACCATGGTGGTCGTGTATTGTCATGTACTTTGGTGTACTTGGTGTCCGACAATAAAGAACTTCCCTATCTTTTAAGATTACAACGATTAGCCTCTTGATAGACTTAGGTACTGGGAGCTGCCTTTGATCTTGGTGAATTTAAACATTTCCGATATCAAAACTTTAATAGAATTGCAGGAAACATTGAAACAACTGGTGCGAGTGTACTCACTCTGAAAGCTGTATCCCAGGAGTATAACATATATATACACATTTCCGACTGTCGTTCACAAGTCCCAGGTTTCTGCACGTTGAATTTCGCCATTAATTTTGGCGCGTGCATCTTACCATTCCACTAATTTGTACACTTGAGTAATATCGTAGCGAGAAGACGTCCAATAAAGCACAATCTTTATTGCGCAAATCGCCAGTCATAATTCCAATGCACAACACCCCCCGGTTTCCGTTCACACATCGTGTGCACTTCTAACCGGTTTACGTGTGTGATCGGTGCCTTCTATTCGGGGGGTTTTCCGCTTGCCATTCCTCGTCTGTTTGTCCGATTTCGTTGCGCGATGGCTCGTCCGGCTACTCGTGCTGTCCACCATCCATCCAATGTCGGCCTTGACCGTATTCCAAAATCGTGTTGAGATGTTTCTCTAAATGTTGGAAAAACCACGCCTCCGATCTGGTCGTCTGTCGTATTTCGCCTGCCCTGCCTCGCCCGTTGGTTCGATCCAGTCGAGCGATGACTCATCCGGTCGCGCACGTTGTCCTTGATTCGATCGCGGCAGGCTTTTGAACGTACCTCCCCGCGTTGAGGTATTCGGCCGAGCGTTCGAAAACTCGCACCTCCGACTTGACAATCCACCACAGTATCCCCAGTGTCATAATAACCGGATGTCGGAGAAGTCTCCAATCTCTCGAAAATTTCGTTTTTCGTCTTTCGAAGGGCGTAACACATTGCGGTTTTCGGTGATCTCCAAAGTTGGTACAGACATATGCTTTTCTGCCTTTCACAAGTGCTCAGTTTTCGTTCCTATTTTTTCAATCCCGTCTTCTGATTGGGCGTCGCTGTGACGTCTCGGCAGTTGTCTGGTCTATTTTTCCAACCTCGTGTTCGTATTGGTCATAAACCCTACAAATATGAAGGAGTTTGTGATCATGTTGTCTTCGAACCGAACGACGTAATAAAGCCCTGCCTGACAGCCACTGTTATTCATGTCTTCACGCGTTAGCCTTGAATAGTTGAGTTGGCTAGGAAATCCCCACCTAATCGTGTATACTCCGTCGTCCGTTGTTCATTGCCGTTATCCGCCGTTGCGTTATCCGCCCTGTCGTTAACTGTCGTTCTGTCATCTAGTATAGTCAGCTTACGCGCACATAGACCGTAGATCCAGTTACGACATCTGAGTTCCGTATAATTAAGTTAATTCGTTGATTTTTATTATGAGGTAAACTGTTTTTGATGTCAAGCTGTGGATGTACGCTTTCAATACCAATGTTTAGACGCCGCTAAACTGTTTTTCCAAAAGCATTATCTATCTCCGGCTTAGATTCTTTAAACTTTGACGTGAATGACTTCAAGTGTTGATTATCCTGAACCTAAGAAGGTTAACATGCTATGTGTTTCCGTCGCTTCTCCAGATAATCTATAACGAATATTTATATCGAACGAGGAAAATTTTGATTTCTGGTATGCAGATAACATAAATTAATCCGTTCTAAAAGTTCGTGGAATGGGTACACATATATTGGTTCGTTGGATTTTTTTCTCCATTTAATACGGATTAGAGATATTCACTGTGTTACATTGCTCTCCTTTTGTACGTGACTTTGTATTCTAACCACAGGTGTGCAGAGTACGAGTCCCAGGTTAAGCGCCTTGAAAAAAACGCGAAGGAAACCCGTAAAAAGAATAACACGAACGTTACTTCTCATGGCCTCCTCAGTTCATCCACTCTGCCACAATCGTGGAGGTCCAAGAGTCCGAACCCAGACCCTTCCACATTTGACGTTTTGACTCAAGATTCGTCGTGTCTTGCCAATGTTCACACTGCCTCCAAAGTTGCTTTGATCAGTGGACATTGTAATCCACTTTCCACATCAATCGATTATGAGATGTCTGGTTTACATCATTCCAGTTCCGCTGTGTTCCCGCAGGACAAAACGGGTGCAGGGAAGTTTCCTGAAAGTATGTTTATCTTATACATGCATTACATCGCGATCACTCAAATTGCTGGTTAGAAACGCTATCCGAAATAGCGATGTGCCACAGTCAATGGCGTATCTCCATCTATGCTATATCTAGTACTCCCGCTTAGTCTCCTTTTATCAACGTTCAACCCTCGTAGTAACGTTTCCTTCTAGGATATTCCACGTCACTGTTGTGGTGAGCCACAGTATCTTCTAGTCAGGCTCATTGATGCCACGATGATGATGACGATGATGGTTCCATAAATTCGGGTTTCAGTCCGTGTTTATTCTTTTCACCACCGTCCATGTATGCCTTCATTAGGCAACGCTTTATCCCTCAGACAGACAACCTAGGGTAGTGTGTGCCCCTGACACTAGAAGTTGTTTTTACTGCCGGCTTTTCACCCAGTGTGGACATTGAAGTGTTATCCCTTCCGTGCGGATTACTTTTCTACGGAATTTTCAGTGCTGTCAAGATGTACTACAGAGAACTTCTGTTTGACCGGAAGTAATAAAACGTACACGGTTTTATTTATACTGAAGTGTAAAATTTCATTTCCGCCGATTGCGATAAATACGGGTTACCGAATAAGGAAAGCATTTTTACAGACGCCCCACAGGTGATCAAATGCGGCTAACTAAACGGCCAAACGTTTCGCTTATAATCCGTTGCTTTGGTGACGGTAAATAATAACCTTGTTACACACTGCACTCCATTTTTTGTCACGTCTGGTTACACCATCTTCTAAAAAGCGTATCGATTTGTCAGTCTATGTTGCACGATCTCTCATTGTGCTGCTGTCGTGTTGGCCGGTCGGCTTTGTGTTTTCCCCCCCCATTTTTTCTCCCATTCAGTAGCCGTCAACCCCCTCGGGCTAAGCTCCATCCACCGAGCACCTTCTGCCTTAGACAATGAAGCTAATCAATCTACCTGCATAGGAAATCAACGCCTTCGTGTTCACCAACCGGTGCTCACTGTCTCAGAAGTGACTGATGACGCGGACTTACAAAGCGCAGTATTGCACCCACACCGTTCTCACTTGTCGACCTCCACAACATCGGACCTTCACGTGTATCAATATTCGGATGAAAGCTTGTCGACCAAGAATCAAACTAAACGAGCTGAAACAGAACGGCGATCACAATCTGCGCTTCCCATTCTAGATCCGATAAATCTTAAGGGTTAGTGACTTTTATTTGGATGCTCGTGTTTTGGTTCCACCGTCAACAGGAACGGACATTTTTAGGGTGTTCTCCTTAATCTTCATACCCGGTCGGTTCGACTGACCTTGGATCTCGATAGTCGAATCGCACTGTTTGTTTATTTGACGTGACTAGAACCGCATTGTCTCTCTTACCTTAATGAATCGTCTAGGTTTTCAACATGCGATGTAGTAGGTCACACATGAGTAGTGATAGGCTATTCATACTCAATTTGGATCGGGTGTAACCTGTTCACTCGAAATCCACCACGGCATGGGTTTTAACCAGAATTACTGTCACACTATTCTAAGCTTCATGCGATTGCGTATGGTTACTTCGTTTGCTGTTCTGTGTAAGCTGTTCGAGATTTGTATTTCATTTTTGTTCGCGTCACATCTTTCTATTGCTTTGGATTGTGTTTGTTGTATGTCTGGTTGTTATAACTTACTCAACTTGTCGGAAACCATTTTGTAGTTTAACGTATAACACGTTTCATTTGTAGCTGTCTATGACATCTTAGAGCCGCCATCTTCAACAGTCAGTCTGGCACCTCCAACGCATCAACGCACACCTTCAGGCTCTCCGACTGCGGATTCCGCTGTTCAGGCTGCTGCCTCTGCTGCAACAATTTCGTTGACCGCTCCTTCCGGAATGCGTCGCTTCATACATACACTGATGCCGTCCAGTAATGATTGTAAAGTGTTTGATGATCCGTTTCCGGCCAATGAACACCCACAACTCAGTCTTGTTGACGACGATGGAGCGAACGCGTTCAAACACTCGCGGTATCTGTCTCTTGCAAGTCCATCGACCGAATGGAGCAGAGAACATCCTCGATCGACGGAGTACATGTACAATCTAGTGCAACACTTGCGAATGATGAATCCGGATGTATACGTGAACGACCGGGAATTGACTTCTATCATTGCGTACGCTCTGTCGTAAGTCCATGTGTGGCTTGCTTGCTCGTTGAAAGTGTTGATGACGACATTACTGATTTCGAACTTCGCTGCTCCATATTCGGGCATCTCATTGCCTGAATATCCCAAATTGTACGACAATCAAATAATCTTTTGGTAAATATGCCAAGGGTAACAATGATACATATCCATACGACAAAAATAATGACTAGAAAAGCAAGTCTCAGTTGAAACCTACTACGCAGAGCCGCAACGTCTAAACTCAATCAGCCGATATTAAGGTGCCTACACTTTACACTCAAGTTGCATGTTCATATAAGGCGGCGTTCTACGATTTTCACTATCCCGCCTCATTAGTTGCATTTTCTTCATGGGCTAAGCAGTCAAATGACGACAATATTCACTCCAATGAGCCTGATCAGTCGTTATCTCTGTCCGCTTCCCAGCCACTTACTCTAGGTCACGCGGTTCATGACGTAGATAGCAAACTCGACTTATCGTTGCCGATCTGCTCCCTTCATTATTTTTAATATTACCACTATCATTGTTATCATTATTATTATCATCATAGCTACAGCCCTTCACTTCTAGGCAAATGGGCAATGGACAGTCCAAAAGCGAGATAAAATACAGCTATTTGTTATTCGTGCCTCAATTACCATGTTTCTTTTATGGTGGTGTTTGCTCCAAAGTCTGGTGTTGTTTTCTGCTCTTTTGCTCCGCTGCTGTGTAGCACACTGTGTCTCGTGTAGGCCGTTTGATACTAGTTGCACAAACTTATGAAACCACTGCACGTAGACAAGTCTGTACGACCGTAATTGTATCTTTTTGGATAGCTCACATTTTTGGCTCCAGATAGATAACACTATTTGATGCATTAGTTCACAGGAAACAGAACATACCTGATGGCTAATCAGTCATTGATACATGTGAGTTGATTGGGCCCGTGTACTTACCTTGATTTTCTCCGTTTACCTCTGTCACTCCATAAAGTCCCGTACTCATTCCCCCGTACACCTCGCTACAGGTAGGACCGTTCTGTAAAATGTTAAGTTTCTTAGGGTTTAGTCGCAATCACGATTGTTTGCCCCGATGCTCCGTAAGCCTATTTTTCTTGCCTTGTGTTGTAGAACACCCGAATATGAGCGACATCTGGTCGATTTGTACTCAGAGCCTCCGTACCGAAACGCTGACAATCCTTCCTTTCAGATAGGTCAATCTGCTTTATCAGAGTTGTGGTGAGTTTGTTGTTTGGTCAACGCTTGAGCCATCTAATGACTCGTTCGGTGCGTCGGAAAGTTTGATTTTCTGGTTTGTTCAATGTTTTCCGTTCTCAATTGTTTTTCTGTCGCTCGGATTAGCTACAATCCGCGAGACAACTCATCACAAGCCTCGCCAGTGACTAGCCTCGGTACGACGCGCGGGAGTAGGTTGCGTTCAGATCGCGAACCAAATGTAACTGATGTGTCACGTGCCTCCACTCTATCTGCTCGATCCGGGGATCAATCATTGAGTGAAAGTGAGTACACGCCATGTTATTTTCAATCCGTAATCTGGATGTGATGACCTTTTTTGCGAGTCCCCTGTTGATAACAATCCACAAAGGACAAGGCACGTCTTAGTACAGATTAATTTCACGCCCAGACCAAATCTTCGGTGCTTACTCTCTGTCTATTTTGCACCCAGTGTACAGTTTACTCTAATGCTTGTGAACCGCCTGTTTGACGTTTACGTTAAAGTTCTTTACAACCTTGATCCTGCTGTACTTCTGACACAAAATTGCCAGCGGATTCGACTCCCTAAATTCCTTGGGCGGTAACCGAAATTTCACTGTTGTGTACAATTATACACTCAACAGAAACGATACTGAGGAGCATGTTTTCTGTGACGGGAGGTGTTGGCGAACAGAAATGGATTAGCGCATTTCGGTAGGCAAACGGTCATTGCATAACCCTGGGTACCGCGGCAGTTTTACTCGCAATGTGCGGTACTGGTAGCACATACCTAACACAAGGCCGACAATAGACCATTTGGTGAGAACTCCGTTAAGTTGTTCCATGGGACACCATTATACAACAACAAGGTGGCAACTATTCTCCAGATTTTAACTAGGCCAAGCTAGATCCTGAACAATATTGTGGACAGCCTGATATACCTGCTTCTCATCGTTAGGTAGCTATGACTATTTCTATCGGGAACTGTGAGGATGTGCTAAGAATCCTAAACAACCGATGTGTGGCCTGATAACACCTGTCCCACAATCCACAACCTCTTTGTTGTATACACGTCAAGGCCGCCTGTGTGCCCCACACTCGTGCCAGGATTCAAGCTGCGTTCTGTTCGGCCGCGCTTTCACCGACCAACGGCCAATTCGTCCACACACTTGAGATGACGCTACCACTTGTAAATGTGACGATATAGTATGTACTACTGAGTCACGTGTTCTCTCTGCCGCTGCTATTGCCTGTAGGGCTTACTGTTGATTGAACCCGAATAGGGATACAACACTGGCGTCGCGTTAAACGAACCTGTCCGATGGCTTCTAATCTGCAACCTCCTGAATCCTATTGGCGTGATGCTGCCATACAGCCAACCAAAAGTGATTGGACAGTGTGGAAAACCACATTTACAAATCGTTGGATTTGCTTCCGACTGGTACTACTTACAGTGAAAGCCAGAAGTTAAAGCTGCTTCGTCATTTGCTGGGCAGTGAAGAACAGAGTCAATTCAACGCACTTGACTTGCAGTCAAAAATTTCGCTAAACGACGCTCTTGCTACACTTGACCGAGAATGAGGATGTTCACAGAAAGGTTCAAGTTTTGCCAGTTGAAACAGGACGCTCTGGAACCGTTGGAGCAATTTATATCCCGTCTTACCCGAGCAATCCGATCATATGATTATCCGAGTATCCCAAAGAATTAGCTCGAAGGTGTCATGCCAACCCAACAACTCATCGCCGGGAGAAAAGATAATCGCATCTGTGAGACATTACTTCCCGAAGATTCAGCGAAGTTATGTTGGAACCAAGTTGTTAACCTTGCCAAGATTAAGTCGTCAGCAGTTGAGCACTCCAAAATGTTCAGTGGAAAGATGGACAGATACAACGTTCCTTTCTCACACCATCGACAACTTCCCCATTGTTTTATGGTTGTGGCAACAGCAGGCATACGGTAGAGTATCAAATGTGTCCGGCTCATAAAATTGACTGCAGGTGCTGTGGCAAACGAGGACATTTTGCTTGATGCTGCAGATTCCGTCAAGATACCCCGAGTGATGGCTCGCCATCATTATTTACAGAACATATTTACTGTGAAACTGTTAGAGGAACCCATTTTTTCTGCCCAAAACCGCCTCCTTCCTCAAGAAGCGGAAATGTCGTGAACATTCGAGAGGTGACCTCCACTAGTTTTTTACTTGTCTGGCCTTTATTCCGCTACGCTCATTGGTAGTTTAATGACCTTAACTGCTTTTTTGATGTCTGTCCTTCGGTTTTCTGATTCGAGAGTGTTGGTAGGTCACTATGCATCCTATAAATACCATGCAATTTTTCTCCTTGTTGCACACGTTTCGGGGCAGAACAAAGTTGCTTTTTGCACTCGTCTTTTGGTTTGTCTTTGGCGCAATTAACGGAGACCGTCGCGTATTTTCGGGACCAAGATTGCCGTGTTAATTACATCAAGGAGCAGAACCCGATTTCCTATCAATCGTCTGATTATATTGAGGACGAACCAGCGTATCGAGTCAAGGGTTACAACAGAAACAAAGTCAGATTTTCGGAGCCCAAGCTCCCATCACCGTCCATTGGAACGGTGGCTATTTGTACGCACCGCCGTAGAACAACCATTGAGATGAAATTGAATTCTGTTTCTCCGATAACAATAATCTCTTCAAGTTTCTATGACAGAAATTTAAGTGTGTTGCCCTTATATCCCTCAGCCTACAAGTTTAACAGTTACTCACATGCATGTGTTCATATTCGAGGCCTCATTGTGGTGAATCTATATCTCGGATCATCATCGGCAACTGTTGCCCTATATGTCACTTCTTCGAACAATTGGAGCTCTTCTCGGTCGTAATGCAATGGTGGCCCTGAAAGTAACATCTTCTATGGGTCGTATGAGGATTATGGCAATCAGCATATCGACCCTGAGAAATACATACACCAACTTAATCAAAAAAGCCATTAGCCGAATACCATTTGCTGCTCACCGGATGCGTGTCAAAGAAGGAGCACAACCATATTCTGTAACACAACCACGCCACACCAAGTAAGAATCAGTGATTGCTGCCATAGAGGAAATGGTTTCGAATGCCTTAATCGAACAAATCAGTGGTTCCGAATGGGTTCACCCTATGGTTACGGTGCTAAAAGAAGATGGTATGGTTGGGATATGCAATGATTTGACGGCTTTAAATAGTCAAATTGTGGTAGATAAATTCACAGTTCCAACGGCTGATGAGCTACTGCTCAAGATGGCTGGCGCTCGATTCTTCCATATGCCACTACCGCCAGAATCCAGGCACCTCACAGCCTTTCTAACATCCAATGGGCTTTGCCAGTACAAAGTTATGCCGATGGGCCTCAGTTCAGCACCAGCTGCTTTGCCAATGTCCATGAACCACTCAGTAGCTGACCTTCCCAGACAAGTCGCTTATATGGACGACATCTGCCTATTTGGCTCCACCAGAAGAGCACGACTGTCGTTTACATGCGGTGTTACGATGACTGGATAAACGTGATTTTCGATTAAACCTTGTGAAGTGCAAATTTGATGCTCCTGAAATCAGACTTTTAGGACACATCCTATCTATTGATGGAATCCGACCAAACACGGAAAACACTCGAGTCATTACAAAAACCGCTGTTCCAAAGAATACAGCGGAAATTAAGCACTTCTTAGGTATGTGCTCATATAATCTACGCTATCTTTCAGACTTTGCCACTTTGGCGGAGCCATTGCGTACTTTGACGAAGGAGGAAACTCTTTTTGAATGGAAATCAGCACAACAGTCTGCGTTCGATGAGATAAAAAGACGCATTGTGTCCGCTCCTCTTATGGCGATTTTGGACGAGCGATGCATTACATTCATTTCTACAGACGCTTCAACTATTAGCCTAGGGGCAATCCTATCACAAATGCAGAATAGTCAGGAAAAAGTGGTTGCATATTTTTCCCGGGAGCTTTCATCTTCGGAAGTGTCGTATTCGGCCGGCGAAAAGGAAGCCCTCGCCTGCTTTTGGGCTTGTGAGAAATGGCATCTTTTTGATTCTGACGTTTGTTTATACTTCGCGCACATTATGCTGCACATACAACCCTACTAAGCAAAGGGACGAATGGACTCAAGCCGTTAAAACTAAAACCGCTGGTACGCGAGGCTATCAAATGACGACTTTCAGATTAAATTCCGTCCAGGTCGCGCGAATCAAGCTGCTGATGAACTTTCGCGACTTCCGTTGGATGTAACTGACTACAAAAAAGAAGAGGAAGAGAAGTATACGATATCTGCGTTCAGTCCTTATGAATTACCAGCCATCAGCATACAGGTACTTCAGTCGGCAAATGAGGGCGATGGGGACCTAAGAGAAATCAGCCATTTTCTCTTTTCTCTCGGAAATAACAAATAGGGTACAGTGACAAGATCTAAACGGATAAGAAACAGATAATCTAAGGCAAGAAGTTGATCAATACGGTGGTACGTATTAATGTTCTCTAGGCAGCGGGAAGACGAGAAAGAAGGACTTCGTGTTGGACCGGAATACGAACAAAATATTCACTATACAGTACTCCAATGAAATTGAGGAAGAGAATAGGTAGAAAGCCACTATGACCAGGTTTCTGAAAACAAGAATGGGCGGTTTATCTAACGACGATGATCGCTTGACAAGTACGAAAACAAAAGGAACGCCGAAAAAACCTACTTAAGCCCAAGGTACTCTTCCTTCCTCTAGCCACTAGTGTACTGTGAGTACGTTGAGAACTTAATAATCCCTGACGGCCAGCGCATTTTTTCATAACGCCATGTAGTCATCACGACCTAGGGTTTCTTTACGTACCGCATGCTTCTATTCATGGTCACGCAATTGCTGCTCATTGACCCTTTCGCACTTCCGCAGATCGTCTGGTTCATCATTAACTCCACTCATAATCTAAAATCAGTATTATAATGCAGTAATGTACATGAATAATCTCTTGTTTATCCGTTTTCCACCGGTGGGATTTCGCTTACCTGATTTTACTCTCCCGTACAACAGCTACTTTGGAATTCGTTCGTCCCCCACTCTACAGACGTGTTTTAGCCGACAAAGCTATTTGAGCGTCAATATGGCTTCTATTCTGCCATAGTATCTCAGTGCTCGGAACCATGCCTGACCACCGAATACCTTAGATGCGTCTTAGGTATTGCAAATGGAAGTGGCTCGTATATAGCACATCCCGTTATCACAAGGTCGAGGTTTCACCACCGTAAGACAGTGTACACAACACCACTGAGCACTAGACAAGTGGGTTGGTTTCCATCTTCAGGTTACGGTTCTTCCAGTCACATCCAAGGTCAACGTTAGCCTTTGGTACACGAGCTCACAAGTCGCGGTCCACGGACAGATCTGTGGACAGACTGCTACTGAATTAGAAGTCTGTGCAGCTACCGACAGTGCTGACTACAAATGAAAACGTAGCACCTCTGCCCAAAGACAGCTGAAAGAAAGAAAATTTGATACCTTTCGATACGCCGTTTCTACGGGCTAGTCGCGGAAACAGAGACGGCCTAATTGTGACCTGCTTCCTTAATTTTTTTTTGTAAGTCTACATATGAGCTTCTTCTGTAGAATCAATTTGTGTTTACCTAAACGATGCTAATGGTAGTTTTTGTGGCAACCGGTCTCTGAAGGTGGCGTTGCTATCTTACCGCCTTAATTTAACCTGTATTCATACTGATATGAATTAATGGTTATTTTGTAATCTCCGTTCGTATAGATTGCTTTTTGTGCCACTTTCCAGCAACTTATCCGAAAAACATTCCCTTGGAATCTGATTCAATCACCATCAGCGGTTCAACGAGGTTAGCCGGCATTCCTCATGTATCGGTCACTTCACAGGGGACCGGGGCACCTAATTCTGGTCTAAATGATAAAACAGGCGCAGTTGGAAATCGACACATCAAAATTCGTGAGTTCACTCACATTTTCGACTAGATGCAACCTTTGTGCGCGCGGTATTTTTAATTTGTATGTTCTGTGTTTTCCCGGCTACGGTCGTACCGTTTGTTTGTGACATTCGCGTGATTGCGCGGATTATTGTTCACAGTTTTTATTAACCACATTGAGTTAACTATCTCTTGTTTCGGAAATTGATGGACTGTCTGTATTATTGGTGTGCTCGGTCTCTCCTCCACTGATCCGCAGCTGGGTTACGTTAGAACAGGAAGATTATACTCCTTTCAGTCTCATCCATAAATAACGGAATCTCACACAAGGGAAGCCGGCCATATACACCCACATACAACACGCACGGGCATCACGTTAATCAAGTAGTTGCTTGACTATTGTAGGTCTTCATCGAACATTTCTCGCATGGTTATAAACTGTCTACTGTTTTCACTCCAGGTCATTTTTTTGCCTACCCTCCGGTGATTGTCTTAATGCCTTTGAGTGCTGTTGAGCTCAAGTCAATTTTGCAAAAGCAGCTTTGACAGTGTGATCATTCACAGGGCATACTTATCGGAAGTCGTACACAATCAACTTGTTTTCAATCAGTTTAGTTGTGCACGCTCATGGGCTTGGATTCCGTCGCTAGTTAGACCTCCTTTACAATGCCGTAAGCCATGAAAGCAAATTGCTTTTGAAGTGCTTTCCGATCTGTAAACTATATATGTGGGATTCATCTTTGACCCTCTGCAGGTGCTCAGCACATCATTGTCCTCTATTCAGTAGACTGTTATTTATTGGCTGTTACTGGATTTACAATACAATAACAAAGAGAATTTAATATGTCAAAGAGAAATCTGCTCGTTGACCTGGGGATATCTGCTTTTCCTTTGGTCTAAACGTTCTCTTTTTCTGCTCTTATTTACGGCAGAATTTTCCGACTCGACCACCAGTTTCTACTGTTGTATCTATTACGCAGCCGAGTTTTTTCGACTACGTCAGTTACTACTACCACAAGGAGATACGGGGTAAGTTTGTTAACAGCTCTTAAACGAGTATCATTGTGAGAAACGCTGCATCAGTCCTCGAAGCCCATGATTCTGAATGGCTTGTTCTGCTATTCGTCAGTTTTTGATAACCACTTGTGCACATTGGAACCTGCAATAATGTTTTATGCCTGATTCTTTTCTCTGCTGCCTGTTTTCTTCAGTTTTATTCGCTCACTTTCGCGCAGCTTCCAGTGGGATGCTCTGGGCGGGAAATCCGGCTCACTCTTTATGAAGACTCGAGGTTCGTAATCTGGACGTACACACCTGTTCTGTGTACTCTGAGCTTTTTTTAGACTCATTGATCACTTAACTTATCAGATATGCGGTGTGATTTGCCTTCCAACTATAACGTTCATGCGACATGTTTTCTCCAACTTGCCTAGTTTCCCATTCCAACCATGTATTCCCTTTCTCATGGGGTTTTCGTTGACTAACTGTATGTTTTCCCATCGTGGTAGTTCATCAGCTCCTCATTCAATTTGATAAGCAGATCAGGGGGGTTCCTTGTGGCCCCGTTCTTCAGAAGAATGGCTGAGTCCAAGGTACATCGCTCTACCGTTTTCGTGATCCGTTCACCACTCATCCTCTCCGGCTAGAGCGTTGACATGATTGACTGACGTCCACCAAGCTCAACCAGTTCATCATAGAACACTACCATAAATAAATCGGCCAATCTGCAAACAAAATTTGGTGAAACTCTGGCGAACAATGATGAGGAAAGATTTCATCCGCTTACCCGTGCATACATTACTGATTAGCTCCAATTTTGTTGTTTTCAGTTGTTGTTTTTTTCGCTTTCAGATGAACGTTTTGTGGTTAAAGAGTTATCCACAATTGAGATGAAAACTTTCCATGAGATCTCCCAACAATACTTTGATTATTTGATCAGTGCAGCCCTTGAGCAGGTGAGTCAAGACGATTAATTCCAGCCTGTCCATCGGTCAGCGTTGCTTCTAGCGTTACTCCCCGTCGATGATTGTTTTCGCCCTTGATTCCGATGCTATTAAATTAGTCAAGTCACGCATTAGTTGTCACAACACCGTCGAGATTTAGATTCCGGTTGAATTCTAACAAGTCTATTGCTTCGTTTCTAAACGGGTTGCCTAAAACTTGTATTTAACTGTGAGAGATGCGCTATTCAGCTTAATGTGATTTTGAAATGATCGGATTACCTAAGTATTCTCTGTTTGACTGACATTTCGAAAAATCAGTGGGATGTGAGTTTGAGCGGTCCAATGCAACCGAGTTTGTTGGAACATTAACACCCCTTTTTAAGCAGCTAACTGTGTTTTTATTAACAGTTTTCGTTTGACTGCAGACGTTCTACTTCCGATTGCTACTGATTGCTACTGTGCTGCACGACCTTCGTTTTGTCAACTCGGTTGTGTAACTCAGATGTGTTATAGTCACCATTCTTTTACAAATAGACTCGCAGAGTACCTCGTTGCCCCTATGTTATGCTGGCTTTGATCGGTCTCCATTCTCCGTTTAACTGTCTATAAGTAGACTTTTCTTATCTGCACTTTCTTCAGTGGACAGTTCACTCCACCCTCATTACACTGAGCAAACTCCTTCCAGCCATACGCTTAGCAGTTTTGATCCAGTTAGTGTGTAATCGGTAGAACATTCTATTTTCAGTTTCTGGGACTAAAGTTTAAATTTCGCGCCAGAGTGTGTTGTTACCTTGTTGGTATGTTCAGTGGCGAAACTCGGTTGCATTGCCAGTAACAAGACGGCCAGCTGAAAAATCCATTTGATTACGAAAGCCACGAAAACAGTGAACGGCGAATAAAATGAACCAACCACGAAACGGGGAGAGCATGACTGTTCAGCTTTTCAGGCCGATCGAATTAAGTGATAGTTTTCAGGAGTTCCGTATCTGTCATTTCGATCAGACGATATGGTAACGAAATACAGCCAACTAAGTACTACATTTTTCACATGTTACTGTTACTTTTTCCTCTTTTCTTCACAGAGATTATGTGTTCTGTCCCGTATACTGGGCATATTTCATGTCGGATTTAAAAACTCACTATCCGGCGAAGCTCATCGTTTTGATGTTCTTGTGATGGAGAACCTATTCCACGATCGAACACAATTGGCTTTCATCTATGATTTAAAAGGCTCACTTCGTAAGCGTCTTGTCGATGAGTCCAGCGCGTTTAAAACCTCCTCCAAGTCATCTGGTGCGGACTTGCTCGTGGCCGGACAAACATCTGAAAATCGTCACACCGTCGTTGCACGTGGTGGATCGAATGTTGTGGAGTGTAATCAGGTGGATTTCGATGGGAGCAAACGAGCGCCTGTATTGTTAGATCAGAATCTATTGAATGCGTCGGTGGATAGCCCTCTTTACCTGAGGGTTCACTCAAAGGTTTGTATCCGGTTTTTTGTTGTTGGAGTAGATAAACCTTTCATCAAGATCTTAAGTAATTTAGCCCAGAGCATTTGTCCGATTGAAATCCGTTTGTCATTCAAGTCGGGCTAACAGTACGCTACGTGCGCTTTATTAGGTGACTATTCAGCTTTAGATATACTCACACTTTCACTAAATGAGGGACATCTGATGAAGTGAACGTAAGTCGCACAATGTGACAAAAAGCAGGTTCATGATGAACAGCAGATACTCACGAAGTATCAGCGCAGGCTACTAATTTGTTTTCAAGGTTAATTCGTGCATAAGAAGACTGGATTTGTGTGCAATTTGAGGTAAGTAGGGATCAATAGAAGAATCCCAAGACCAAATAAATACTTATATGTGGATTAGTGAAATGAACATCTTTGAACGATTTTAAAGTTGGCTGACCTCAATAGAACAAGCGTGCATTGGCTTTGGTTTTTTAATTCGCATACACACGCGATTTCACACAAGCACGTGCAATAATTTCGAAGTGATGTTTCTTTTTTATGACTTCAGACTTATGTGTCTCAGTTCGCTTTATTTTCGTTCTTGTTCTACAGAATGCGTTGTCACATTGTCTTCAAGTGGATACTGACTTTTTGGCAAACTTATTTCTCATGGACTACTCTCTGTTAGTCGGCGTCGATCTGTCCACCAACCAGCTGGTCATCGGCCTGATCGATTATCTTCGCAAATTCACATTCGACAAACGTATGGAGATGATGATCAAACAGACCATAACCAGCGTGCAAGGCCCTCCACCCACCATTCTCACTCCCGATTTGTATCGAGAACGATTTCTGGTCCAAATGGATAACTACTTTCCGCTAGTTCCTGATCAGTGGTACGATAGTTTAGCGGAGCACGCCGAAGCCTGGTTGGTTCGTGCTTCAGCGACCCCGATCGTGAATGCCGCTCAACCCCTTTTTCAGGGCCAAATGAATAGCGCCAAAAATATTCAACACTGATTTTCGGACCTGCATGTTTATGTTGACCTGGAGATGTTTCTGTCAGAACATATTTTTTCCCAGAAACGCTGGTTTTCCTTTTTTCGAAACTTTTCATGTTCTACTTTGATTATTGCCCTTGACAGTCTTTCACCATCAACTGGTTTTTGTCTTGTGATGCGCTTGTGTGTTAATCCAGTTTATAAATAAAATTTGAAAACAATTCAACCTGATGGCTTTGTAGATACAGTACGCTACCTTGACTTTTGTCACATCTTTTACTAACTTCATGTTTGTTTGTGTTGGCAACGACTTGGATCTTGGCTGGCTGTGTCCTGTCTTTATATTTTATGTTAGTTTGTAACTTCCTGTTGAGACGGTGACACAGACCGTGTGACTATGGTCGCCTCTTATCGTACAAGAGACTTATATGGTTTATTCCATGTTTTTACTTGCGTCTTCAGGACTCGAAACGGACAGGCTGATGTGGTTTTGTTAGCTGTTCCTACGTTGGCCGTCAGCTGTTTGGATAACATATATAGCAAAAGGCGAATTCTGCTTTCCATTCTCTCATAATTGGGGCTATGGTTGACGAGTGCACGCAGATTAGCTCGGATGCTGTTCTTTTTTCCGTACTTTTATTCGGAACTTTCCCACTTGTTATGATCCATTGTTTGAGTGATGTGATTGGTCTGGTTTGCGTTTATATGAATCGAGACTATGACCTTATTAGTGTACTGCCGTGGCTTTGGGCATAGGACGGTTGTTTGTTGTGTTTCCATCCTTCTTAAACGGATGCTCAGACTGTGTAAGGTAATCTACTTTTAATATCAGGTTATTCTTGTGACTTCCGTCGTGTTGCTTTTGAACGTCGTCGGCGGTGATTGTGCATGACAGAATGAATGTACCGTTGGGAAAACAGCAAGTGGTTGGGGATGCATCCTGTCCTTCCATCAGGAAGATTTTCATTCTTGTCCCAGCAGACGTCCAACTTCAAAACTACGATGGGGTTTCGAAATGTCCGTTGCAAGCAATCGTAGTTTGATTTCGGACTCACAGATCCCATAGAGATAGTGCACCGGCGTCGTTTATTGCAGGTCATAATTTTGGGTTCATATCTGTTTACGAATCAAACTATGTTTCAGTCAGCTGTTTGGTGAATCGGTTATTTGCGTGGCTTCTGATTAGTAACTGCAATTTTAGGGACATAACTGAATGAATGCACATGGATTGTCCTGAAACAGGTCAACTTCCGGATTCCGTTTTCGGTTTATTCAACCGGTCGGGTTAAGGACTGAATTTAGAATGTATTTGAAAGTTTTATTCTCATTTTCATAAAACTGAATCCGTCTTTGCTGAAATTACATTTCCTTTTTAACCTTAATCCATGTATAGATTTTAGATTATATGTTCATTCTAATCGAAACCTGAAAGGGAAATATCCAACTGCAGTGGGTCAGGCAAAGGAACTGTGCTACCATTACATTCCATATCGCACTCTGTGCGAAGTTCACACTATTTTCAGCTTGGTGATAAGATCATACAAAGTGTCCTCTTCACCTTTTTGGCTTATTTACAGCCTACTAAGAATGTCCATTGGAGTTAACAGGCAGTAACAGTGTCTCCTCTCGAGACGATCGGGCAACCTGATCATTGCTCCCAAGCGAGAGTGGTTGAACGTTCAGATTTAATGATTCGGTTGTGCCTAATGTGAGGTCAATGGCGCAGTGGTCAACACGGTTGCCTCATGATTGGAATGTCCGGAGTTCAAATCCCGGCCGTGGCAAGGATATGCATTACTGA
>QNGE01002711.1:87698-105491 GCA_008508345.1 Paragonimus westermani
GGTTTTTCCAACATTTAGAGGAACATCTCGACACGATGTTGGAATACGGTCAAGGCCAACATTGGGTGGATGGCGGACAGCACGAGTAGCCGGACGAGCCATCGCGCAACGAAATCGGACAAACAGACGAGGAATGGCAAGCGGAAAACCCCCCGAATAGAAGGCACCGGTCACACACGTAAACCGGTTAGAAGTGCACACGACGTGTGAACGGAAACCAGGGGGGTGTTGCGGGTTGGAATTATGACTCATGACCGAGAGCGCGCGCGTTGCATGTGACTGGCGATTTGGACAATAAAGATTGTGCTTTATTGGACGTCTTCTCGCTACAATATTACTCACTGACACCAAAGCGGAAAACCACCTGCTGAGGCACTTGTTCGAACGTGGTAGCCAACGCACGTGACGTAACGCCTTGTATCGTACAAGCCGGTGCTTAATTGAGTAGAATGGGTTTGCATTGTCGAACGTCTGGAAGTTTTAAGTTTAGCCGGTCTTGTTCAGATTAAGTACAAGTTGATGTTAATCCAGCTGGTTACATTATACCCTATAACTTCCAAATCGGCTTTTAAAGCGCTATGCTATGATTTCTCACACGCCGTCCATAGTGTTCTACGTAAAGCTCCAGCACATGTGCAGCTCGCATGAACCCTGGTCCTTTCTTGCCAATGTGGCGATTTACGTGCAGAATTTCTGCATCATATTTGACTTGATTGACTGAGCGCAGTCTTCATTAGTTGTTTTATCTTTTAGCTTTTCCGTGGCCTACGTAATGTGTAGAGATGCGCATCTCTCTTGTCACTCTGGTTTTACTCAACGCGTCGGTTATAGCGATTAACCATGGTAGTTTTCGATGGGAATCAGGCTGTTGTTAACTGACCCTGTGCTCGAACATCATTAGATGGGCACGTGACAACAATTCACCTACTGATACAGTGGCTGCTCGTAATATGAGGAATTCACGCAGTTGATTCTGTATATTCCTCGTTGTTGAACACAGGATGGTTCAGCTTGTATGTGCTTGTTTTTCTGTCTTTTCCAAAAAGGGTTTTCGACGGAAGTAATCCTTTTGTCTGCAAATGAAATGCTTTATTGTGTTAAATGCCCACATTCCTGTTCTCTTTGAGTGTCAACATTTTTCGTTTTCCAAATTGTGCCAAACGGTTTCGTTTGTGTAGGTTTACTGCAGGTAGCAACGGACGCTTAACTACACGTTTGTTGTTTTTAGTTCGTCAAATCCGACGATGTCTTGCGATTATCTTAGTTGGCCAACTGACGGGAAGAAGCTAAGCATCGCGTGAGTTTCTCGGGTACATTTTCAACTATGTCGTATGATGAATTTCGAAATTGTGCTTTTCTTAACAGTGAAGAACTTTATGGATTTTGTTTCGAATTTGTCTGACTTCCGTGTATGTAACCTTACCAATAACTGGTTTGGCATTTCGGTTGACGTAATTTGAACATCACACTACTGATTATAGCTTTCGCATTCTCATAGACCGTTCAGTCGGTCGCTTTCGAAAAGGAGCGCTATACTCTAGTTTCTTTCGCGTTGGATATCTGTAATAGTGCATTGTCGCGGACAGGACTTAAACTCCGAACACACTTCCACAACCGTGTTGATCACTGCTTCATTGGCCTCACATTAGACACACTGAATTGTCATATGAGATAGCTCAGTCACATGCACCTGTGAGCAGCGTTGTGATCATCCGATCATTTCAAGCAGAGATACAGTAAGTGTTCTGTTAATTTCACTTGTTGGCTTCTCTGCTAGGATTTCTCTTCCCTTGCTTGATTGATTGGCTCCGTATGCATGCGATTTCGTCAGACCAGCTGGATCGATCAGTTCGTGCAATCCGTTACACCAACTGGCCTCCGAACAAGCCTCAATAAACAGACACGCTTCAGCGCTGAATGCAGGACTAAGCTTTGACATCCTGGAAAATGACTGGTTCTTGCATTGCTGTTTATGGTGGGTGTAGGATATGCGATTAACTTAACATTGCTGACGGAAGTAACACGTGTTTGTTTGAACGTGATTCCATGCATTGAGCTTGTTTTTCTCCACGTGGAATCTGATCGGAATGCGAAGGAAACCGTCAGACGTTTCAACGCCAAGCACATCGACCGAAGGGCCATAACGCTGTTAGAAATCTGACAATTTTTGTAATTAAAACAGAAAATGCTCTGAACGGAAAACAACTGGTGGACCACTTACACTTACAGGGTGGATCTTTCATCCCTGAATTTCTTGAAAGCATCAAACAGAATTAAAGGACTAACATAAAGATACTTGCTCGAGAAGACGGAACAAAATAGTGCACAGTCTACAGAACCGTGAAAGAAGACGACGGATTCAAGGGCTGCAGCTTGGAAACGTGAAGGACCTAGATGTTTTCTGCTCAAAGTCTTTTTCAAAGAGGGCGACGTTTTATACGCCCGGTTTTAGGGTATATGTGTAAACAAATACTGTAAAAGCAGCAAGTACCGTTACTAGACTCGTCGGACTTTCATGATGAAGTATAGCCCCAGCAATACGGTGTGCCATCACATTAGCCCCAAGCGGTACGCGAATATCTCTACACTTGTAACTATAGTTTGAATATGCCTTTTGCCTGACGTGCTCACTTTTAATTTGTATGGCAAGTGGGAATGAGCCATCGATCAACGTCTTACCTCAAGGGTAACTGTAATCCCACTTAGTTACAGCACTTTTCGATTCGACTGATATTCTGTCGATTGGGTTAGCAGAGTGGTTGCCTTGTTTCCACATAGGACGACCGGCCAATGTGAACACTACTCGAAAAGCGCACGCGGCTGAGCGCTCACATGTTCAAACCTAGTTCTGCCTAACGTGAGGCCTGTGACCTCATGGTCAACTCTGTCAGGTCATAAGAACTGCGTTCAACAGTTAATCATCTTCCCCGGTCGGTTGACTAGCGAAGTAGACTACTAATACGTCACAACTTTGGCCCACACATCTTGCCCTCCATGAATTGCTTTCTACGGAAAGAATGTTAAAAACCGGGAAGTTAGAACACGGCTTGCGAGTGACCAATCCCGTGGTCTTTCGCAGTTCATCTCCTTAAAAATAGGTTACATATATTGAATCTACACATTGAGTCTATGTTCTCAGGCGTCTGGGTTCAGATAGCATCGCTGGGCTCTTCTATTGTACAGTGGTGTTTAGGATTAGGAGAACCCGCGGCAGTTTTGAGCATTTTCACCCATTTTGTGGCGTCGTTGCAGCATGGATGCTGAGGCCTCGCTCGCAAGTGACGCCACCCGATGTCGTCAAGCCGCTACTTCATTTCAGTGGAACAAAACTGTGACCAGTTGTCGGCCACCAACACCGGTGGAATCCCTTCGTGACTGAAACGTTTCCGAAATGCTTGTATGGCGAATGACTTAGAAGGTGAAGTTTTAATAACTACTTCCGGCCACCGTTAGTACGAATCAATGAAAACTAGAATGTAATATTTGCCACAACAGTTCTCACGCATACGTCACCATGATAGGTAACCGTTTGGCTACGGTGTCCAATTCCTTGGCCTCGTTTTTACCTTATGGAAACAGAAATGGGAGCCTTCTGCAGTGTTCTTGATGACCGAATTTATTTTCGGCTATCAACAAACCCGTCGAATTAACAATTTCAGTTTCTGTCAGCCTAGGTGTGCAAGTCGTCCAATACAACCTTTTGTGGCGGTTGTGGAATAACCAACTGATCTTCCCGGCACGGAGCACTATCATGTTGTAAGGACAACTCTTGGTTTTGGAAGTTGTTTTTATTAAATCTTTCTAATTGGTTGATAACTGACTCTTGGTCATCGCGGTCAGTGTGGTAATTTCAGACAGAAAATAAAAATAACTGGTCTCTTAACACTGTCGTGCATTTGTTCTCTCATAGGACGTTCATCTTTTTGAGTCCATGCCCATGTTTTCACCGACTGAACTTTGAATAATGGCTGTGCTTTCGTCGAAAAATTCGGTGTCGGGCGAGAATAGTACTGGGGACAACCGATAGGTGATCTAGTGACAACCAAAACGATTCACCGATCAGCGTCTATTCTGTTTTTTTTTCTGCCGTATATGATGAAGCCGAGAAAGCTCAGCCCTCATGCTTGAAGAAAGCACTCAGAGCGCTCTTTGGCGATGTTGTTATCCCTGAATCGCTCTGTAAGCTTAAGTGACCTCTTATCATACGCTTCTGCGCTACCAGCATATATATGCTCACATCGTCTTGATGTGCGCGTACTTCTGGTAAATCGGCCGTTGCTTTGTCTATCGTAGTTTAGAATAACCCAGCCAGGACGTGTAATCCAAACGGCCGAAAACTGTATCGAAATAATCCCCAAGGAGTATCAATTTTGATGGTCGCTCTAAAATCAGACAGTCTATAATCTCCGCAGATCCCAGGTCATTTACTATATCCTCTCATAGCAACGATTGGCGTGGCTCGCACGGTTGACTTAATTTCATCATCTTTCTTCAGTTTGTTAAGAGCATTGTGCACCCGTTCTCTCAGTCCGCGAAGTGTTACTCGGCGCTTCAGAAAAACTGGGTTCGCTTATACCTACAGTTTCAGTAGCTGTACGTTCATTTCTCTTGCATCTTGTGAACACTAGACAACCAAGTTATTCAGTTAGGTTCGATA
This sequence comes from Paragonimus westermani, assembly GCA_008508345.1. Taxonomy (NCBI): domain Eukaryota; kingdom Metazoa; phylum Platyhelminthes; class Trematoda; order Plagiorchiida; family Troglotrematidae; genus Paragonimus; species Paragonimus westermani. The sequence goes on from QNGE01002711.1 coordinate 92,356, forward strand.
CGTTCCACCCAAACCGCTCTTGTAATTCGCCTTCAGTGAAATAGAACAGTTGAACTGCATCAAAGCTGCTGATCTCAGGATGGCTGAGCTTCCTTCGTACTAGAACCAGATCATTAACATTACCGATCATCATTTCGTCAGTCCCACCTAGCAGAGTTAAACGATGATCACTTGCGTACTCCACTCGTCGTTGATCTCAGCTGAGCATCAGCGGTCGTGCGATCTAGTTGTGGTTTTGAGATAGTACCTTCGTTACTTTCTGTGTCTACATTGAATGCATACCCACATTCCGTCTTGAATTTCAGACACCTATAAATGAACTTTTGAGCCCTGGAATTCACGATATAAATGGCACACCGCGTTATGGAATCGGCAACTTGAACGTAGGTGTATCTGACTGTAAGAAAAACAGTTGTTCACTTTCTTTAGGCCTGGAGATATGATTGATACTCAAGGAGACCGTAGAAACCTGTTCATCGGTTGACTCACCGAAGTGTATACCTTATTCTTTTGGAACAATGAGATGTTCGAATCAGCGGTAGACGAATTCTCATCATCCGACTGTTCACAGGTTTTTTGAGCTTCTTGCAATATCATATCCTGTTTGACCAGCGCTGAGTATCCCTATCATTAACACTATCAACCAGTCCATCATATCGATTCTCCTCCAGCTTGTCACCAAAATGGCAACGGGCAGTTTGCTTTGGTGTTTACAGAGGAAACTGGTGGAAGCTGGTGCTTGTCGAACGCAGGAGTGAATTTAGCTTAGCACGTTCTGTGGCTTGAAAATTGACGAGAAGGAAGTGGTTTGGCAACATTTTCTCCAGTTCCTCGAGTGACAATAAAGCTAGGGCTCCCGGTCAGGCCGGATTTTTCAACAGTGAATACAACTCACGATCGAAGGCAATAGCAAAAAGAGCTGGTTGGTTTTCCCACTTCACCTCATGACGGTTACCGTGCCGTAGCTCGAGCCTGCTGACCCGTTTCTCGATTTCACTCCGACTAGCATAAAGTTCTAGCTTTCCAGTTGCAGGCAGTTCTATGCCGAGATGCCAATTTTTAACACTCGGAATCTGGACGGACAGTCAAGTTTTCCTAGGGCCCTTGCATGAATTGAAACCTATTGCGTAATTACTAAGAGAACGACCTCGGACTGGTTGCAGTAAGCACTTGTCCTTGGGACGAGCGCACGTAAGTATAGGTGTACTTTAGTATTGAAGAAACTAGAGTCTGTCACTGGCTCGTGTTAGTAGCACATGCAATCTCACATGCTGTAAGCTGATTGGTACAATGGAGACCGAACGATCATGCTTGGGCGCTCGGCTACGACCTTCTGTGAGTAGTGTTCGGCTCGTTCGAACATTTCGTTCGGGAGGAAGATATGCACTGCTGATAAGTTCTAATGAGAACGAAACTCGGATCTAGTTCTTCCTTTCAAAGTGGGCTGAAGAGTACTTGTCGTAGAGCCTGATTTCTTCAGTTATCGTGGATGGAAAAATTACTTCACCGCATATTCCGCTTTCCTACCTCGGCACCTCGTGCAGTGATTAGTCACCGAAGTCTGCATTGTTGAATCATCTATTTGTTTTAACTGGCCGATAATTAGTAAGGACCTTTTCGTATGTTATTTTCGAAATCCGGTATGACTGCTGTTGTTGTGGTCGTTTACGTGTGCCAGTGGTTCTGTGTTAATATATGGAAGCCAAAATAATGTATGCATATATGTGGATATACGATGATGCAGACATTATTTATTCTATTAGTAATTGAGATGTATTGTTTCATGTATAGGACGTGGATTATGTTGCGGTTTATTACTGTTCGGTTTGTGTGTTCGTTCTCGTTGAAGCATGGGACACTGTTTCGCTTCACTCGTAAATTGGCACAAATGGATAGGGCAGTTATAAGTGTCTAGGCATGAGATAATTTTTGATAGCGTACGTTATGCTCAAGTGGAAAAGTTTACAATCATGGCTGCAATGAATGGCTACGCATACCAAATATAACTAACAAAATACCGCTAACTTGTTCAGTTTTGGCACATAATCCTACTTTGGAAATTGTTTTCTACTGTATGTTACGTTTGCAGCCTTATGAAAAGCTCAGTCCTCATGATCCAGCATTGGTTATGCCGTTTGAAGGAAAGTCAACTTCTGTTTAATTAGACTCAAATTTTTAGAAAAGGTTATTTCCCCGCTTTTATGACGTTAGATTCTATTATATCCACACATTAGCCTTGCGATTTAACGTAGTTTCTCGATTTCACTAATTGTTATGCGATCGAAATTGCGGTCGTTTCGTGCTTACGCCGTTGGACTGATAAAACAAAAACTTCCACTTACAGAATTGAACGATTTTCCGAATTGAAACAAACCACAAAATTAAAATAACTTCGATACTTTCGGTCTATCGACAGGATTGAGCAACTGGGCCAGCCGCAGAGCCTACCTGAATGCGAAGGCTGCGATCAAGCCTGGGTGGCGTTCAATTTGTAATAATGTAAACCCTCGATCCTCTTTCGTGTCGGAGTTTGAAAGAGCGATGAGTTGAATGGGATTTCACTACAGAGATCGTGTTTGTAAGACATCTTCGGATGTGAAACAATACTTCTTAGGGTAGTTGACATAAACCGTTTGCAGGTATTCAAACATTACTGTTTGTGTTCAATCTCAAACGTACGTTGGTTTCAAAGGGAAAGCAACTGCTACATTAGAAAACGAATAGTTGGTATTTTGGGCTCATTTATTCGGTCTTTCAGGATACATACATTAATGTTGTTGGGAATATGTGCTAAAGGTGCCAGCGCACCCTTCCTTACCCCGAATAATCTGCGGATACCGCGGGTGATTGGCATAAAGTCTAAAGAAAACATGCAACGACTTGACTTAGTGAAATGAAAACGGCGTATCGATCAGGTTCGCAGTTTGGGTGCGACACTTGAGACTCAGCTTCGGTGATTAGGGAAGTTGGTTGAGATGGTACCTACTATGGATGAATAGCGTCATTGTTGTTGTCTGTGAAATCAGTGTAACTGATGAGGTGAAGCATTGCAAACCGCAAGAAAGCTGCCTGGTGCGTGTTGTCTTTCTTCTAATTCCGTCGCAGTTTGTTTCTTGCAAGGTAAAGACATTTTGATTTTATGTGTTTGAGTTTAAACATTTTTTGTGTCCTAGATCCGATTCCTTCCGTTCGTTAGCTGTAACTTCAAAAACTAGCACCTATTTTTCTTATTTATCCGTGGTTGTGTGATAGTTCATCCTGAAGTCAATCATTGATGCACTGCTATCGGTGATTATGACAGTCTACGTTGAGGCACACCCCTTCATTTGGTGTGATCTTACGATCTCAAACTGCTCTACAGCTCACTAGGTTTCGTTTATCTTGCATGACATGTACAGCGCACGCTCAACTGTTCTCGTTCATAAGACTGTTGATCAGACATTATCGATCAGTTTTGCATGCACAGTAATCGTTCACAGAGACCACTTGCCTGTATTGGAGTTAGCTAACTAAATTCGTCTGTGGATTCGTTTGCGTGTTATTCGCTAATCTATTGTTCTTGAAAAAAACTTGTCTACAGTCAAACTGCAAACAGCTCATAGTGTGCCTTTTTGGTAATGTTAGTAAAATGAATAATAGAAATCTGCTGCTTTGGTTGATAAATTCACACATTTTTTCTTGATCCACCAACAATTATTTTGTTTTCTAAACTAACAAAACTGAGTGTTCAATCGATTGTATACCGGTGTATTTGGATTCGAATACAGGACGTCCCATTCGTCAGCTTGTGAAATAACGAATTGTGATCAATCTTCGAAGGAAGCGTAAACAGCGGTAAAAGCATGTCAGACGAAATGGATTTTTTTCACAAATATAGAGTGACAACAATTAAAGCAACGAAGTGTCTGCCGATGGCGAACAAGAGCGATACAGAAACGGAAGCTTTAAAAGCACCAACTCACAGTTATTACGGTTTACTCATGCTAAGCATAAAAGTGATTATTCCGATTATACTAGAGAACGTAAATCAAATTCTAGGCACTTCTGGAGAGTAAAGAATTGTTGTAAAAACATTAATTAGAACAGATGGACCAATCGAAGTGTTCTGTTAAACTAGTCTGGCATTGAACGGCAACGGACGTGAACACACCAGACGTTTCAATCACTTTTAACATTGAGGATACTGGAGTTTCATACGGAATGAACATACAAGTGCCTCAGAAAATACAGCCTCAGTAGGTATCGCACCCGAGTTCATTGTTTAAGTTGATTCCATTTTGTGTTCCCACTAACTCGTGCATTCATGATTAGTTGACAAAGCTGGAAACTTCATTACTGCAATGCAAATGTTGAACTTCATTTTGTCCGTGGGGGACAGTGAGATAAAATGGGTTTCATGAATTAGGCGGATTCGTGTTAGATACGTCCCGTAGGTTATTGATTTGTATGACGTTTCTCTCTGTCGACAAAGCTACGGTCCGCGTGTTAACACGCTTGGATCGCAGTTTCTAGCCTATCGTTGAACCGACTTGCTTCGTTTTTGTGCCTCATTTATTCAGTCATGCTCCTTACTCCGAACCAAGCAACGCTAAGTTTATTCAAGCTTATTCGTCGGTTAGTAGGTGCGGAGACCTGTAGGTGTGCGGGCTTGTTCTCATCGTTCGGTCCAGCTAGTCTGACGCAACTGGTCTTTTACGTTGACCACCAGCCATGCGTTCAGGTGTCAGGAGACAAGGCCGATCGCGATCGAATTTCAGCTCACTCAACCTCTCGGCTCGAACTGCTTGGGTGCTTCTGCGGCTCAGCCTAGAGCGAAGCGCCAGTTTACTGGTCGAACGAGGTAGGGGCTTATCGCGTGTGTGTGCGCCTGGCACGGACGCGCTGATGTGCAAGAATTGTTGTGCTTGCACCGGTCAGCCTGACCACGACACCAAGTGAGTTCATTGCGCGTCCGTCGGAGCCTATTGCTGCCAGGTTATTCTGCAACCCAACGTTGGGTGAAAGGTCTATGATAAGACGTTCTCAATGTCAGCCAAAAGTATGCTAAGTTGATCGGTTTTCCACCTGCGTGAAAATTCCCCTCCCAAGGCGTTCTTTTGATCTGTACTCTGTGAGCCTATGCTCGTTCACTGTTTCCGCAGTTACTCGCACGGGCGATCAGCACCATTTATTGACCTTCTGCTGATCGTTAGTCGTCAGCTGGCAAGTGGCATCGTGTTTGATTCAAACGACCGAAGCAGTGCTCAAGCTCGGGGCGAACCATTGTGGTTTTAGTCGTGAACTAGCAGTTCCGAAGTTTGTTAAGGAACTTGCACCTTTTTTCATGTAGTCTTTGTGTACGCTGTTTTAATTATATGTAGTACAACTATGTTCCTACATACCAGAGATCGAGGGAATATTACCGATTACCATGAGTATACGGTTCTTCTCACAACTCCGTCATATAAGACAAAAGAGCGAAGAGCGTAATCGAATATATTCCCAGTGACAAACGAAAAATCGGGCAATGTTTATTCCACGGTGAAGCCATTTTTCTAGTGTTTTTCCAAGTAAAGCATTCCTGCCTACTTACATGAATCATTTGGTCGTTTACAAACTAAGGTAATATTTGATACGCTCGATTAGGGATGGGCGCTATTTCAAACTTTGTAAGTTTTGATAATTGGACACGTTTAGAACCTGAATCGTTTCTGTGTAAGATGTCACGACTACATTGGAACCTGAACATTAATTTCGCGCTCTGTATCTACGTTTGATTGCGTAAATATATCATAAATTTCCTCTACCTGCCTTCTTGGGTAGGCTTAAATTGTCTTCGACAAACAGAACGATTCTTGACACTCGCGTACCTGTGGTCTCAGTGAGATAAAAATACCTCATGAATCCTATTGATCTGTCCCGAGTTCAGCAGACTAACTCAATGATTTCGAGCCTAATCAATACCGAAGTCAATCCACCGAAACTTCTTCAAAATCGACATCTCATGCCAGGTTTGGCATATTGAACACAATCTAGCAGGCAAAAGCTAAAACCACTTTGTTCTCCTTACACACATGCCACACACACCACCTTGTTCTATTAGCTCTTCTTCACACTGGTATTCGCAATGGTATTCGGCAGTTATGTTTAAACTGTCGTGTTGAGTGGAAGGTAGGACAAGTGCATGCTTATCAGTTCTGCACTTTAATGGTGTACTACATTTTGACCGATCGTACATGTTGTCAGTTCCAGTGCAATTTTGATTGTTTCCATCTTAACTTTTTCGAAAATGTCATCATTCTGGTAGTTTCCTTTATTTTTGTGTCACTACTGTTTGATTTCGGTCATTTCACATCTGCATAAGTTTCGTGTGACACATAAGTTCTTTTGTTTTCGGATATTTCTATCGGTGTCCGTTTCAAAAACATCTAAAACACAGTACTACAATGATGCAGAATAGTGAAATGGTCATCAGTAATCGAGGGCTGTGAGAAGATGGGCCTGAAAACAAATGTTAGAGAGGTAAATTCAAAGTATGCGCGGTAACCGAACTATCAAAAATAAATCGCTGAGAAATGGTATGAACACTAAATGCAGATAACTCATGTTACACTGTATCAGGGAACTTAGAAGGTTTAAGGAATTGTGAATTTCACGAAGCCAGGTTAAAGACAGTCACCATAGTGACTTTGATAAGCGATTTCTTCAGTACTTACAAATTTCATTGGCTTTGAGGAAAATCCGAATTAAACGGAAAATAACTAAATATATACTCTATGTACAGTACCTCTCGTTCTTTCTGGAGCAGAAGCGTTCTTTTAAAATTCAACGACGCCCTCTTAAGAACCTTCAATAAAGTGGGTTAACAACGTGTGCTGAATCTTAATCTACCACCCCTGAATGCCCGTTTTCTAACAATGCCGTTGTTCACATTCCATTGTACAATAACATTCCCACATTTACAGTGAAAAAAGCTAATAGTCGGTGATTACTTTTCTTCCGAATGTAGACCAGGCCTGAACTGACTAATGTAATGTGAACGCGTCTTTCAATCGCCTCAGATGGCTCATATAGACTAATGTCAACGATTTTCTGGCGGTATCATAACCAGAGTGCTTATCTATGCCCCTTTTTAAAGTTGTTTGTATTCATCGGCAATTTCCAATGAAATAATTCTGTCAGCTTTTGATCAGATGCAAGCATCGGACTTACTTGTAATTTACATCGAGGTCCTGGGAAGTCCAAAGACACTCGGTGGTCACTCCTTGTAATTCTGTGTACTCGATCGGTTGCTTATCGTAGACACTTGGCCTGAGTTCGTGTGTTGGACAAATTCGAATGGCCAGTTCGTTAGGCTGTAATCAACTTGATAAAGTGATAAAACTTCAACTAGTGCTACTCCGGTATGACAGTTTATAGGGTGAAACTCAATAGTACTCGCAGAAGCTGTCTAGAAAGACGAAGATTTACTGACCACTGAAGGGAAGTTCACATAGAAGGCTGTGATTTAAAACTGCTCCCAGTTACCGGACAACAATTCATTATTCAATGCCTCAGCGTCACCCTAAAACATCAGTTCATCAGCTTGGTGTGACTTTTGTATCTTGAACGTAGTTGACGTAATTACTGATGTGACAGGTGCCTACATCTGGTCACATCCTGTTTGTTGATGACCGTGAAGTTTGCTTATCTTCAAGGTTTTCTCAGCGCTGACGGATTTTCTGGTGAGAACACAAGTAGTGTTGCTTAATCTCGTTTGGGATTTGCCAACTCTATGCAGTATGCACTGCAGCTGTAGGAGTAATCCCCTCATGTGTCCACAAAACGGGGTCAGTTCACTTCGAGAGTTTCTAGTGTCCGTGTTGTATCTCTGAAGGACCGGCGGCTATCTGCGTAGGAAACCTGTTGTATGACTAACCGATTTCATGATGATTTCTTTTGTTAGATCTTCATCATCAGCACCCTCAAATCCAACAATATATCAGTTGTTCATTTTGATGCCTAAAATCATCAGGAAAAAGCATTGTCTATACTCAAACATTTAGCATAAAAGTGCTTACACACGTACAAACCAACAGTCGAGCAATCAGTGAGCAAGACGATATCAACAAATCAGGTTCCTTACGGTTTTCGCTGCCACCCGTCAACAAATATACTATTTCACAAGTAACACGATGAGTACGTTTCATAAGCTCTGTTGGCATTTGCCAACCTACTTATCACAAGCTGTTTACATGCGTTCCACCAGGCTGTAAGGTACTGTGTGGCGGCCAGTATATAACTTTAACTTGGAGTATGCGGATGCCAACATCAGAGACCTCCATGGTCTCAAGGCTATAATTCTGTTACCTTTGGTTGGCTATTCTGTTAGGCACAATCTAAACTCGAATCCGTTCGAGGTTTTGACGGGATTTTTCAGATATTTTCCCACACTGATTTTTCTTCCTTACTCTGAGGTTGTATTGTTCTCCGTGTTGTTCAACTTTTGTTTATAACAAAAATGATTTCCAGTTGATTGTAACCGATTAGACGTTACTCTGTAAAATCACGTCATTTCTGCATACTTCGATGAGTTTAACGGGGATACCAGTTAGGCAGTGCGATACTGACTTTTTGCATTATGTCTCTTGGTTTTGTTTACCGTAGCCTTTTCAGATGCTGTTTCAATGTTCCGAACCCTCAGTTTACTAATGCCTCATATTGTATGGGAACAAATTCCATTTGTGCACACAAGTTATTTTTGTTAATTAAAACTTTTGCTTGTGTTTTGCTAGGTAATTCGCTTCGAAAACTCAATTGTTGCGCCCGTTTTCCTTGTGCTTGTGCGTTTTCTCTGATCTGAATCCTTATTGTTCTCTGCCCGATTAATCTACAGCATGGCCTGCGACTTCTTTCATCCAAATGCTGGAGGCGTGGAAACTCATATTTATTCACTGTCCCAGTGTCTTATTCGGCGAGGTCACCGAGTCGTTGTGATAACACATAGCTACGGGTCAAAAGGTAGACAACGTCAAGGCGTTCGCTACATGGGACGTGGATTGAAGGTTTGTTTTCATTCCCGATATATGTGTGACATGCTGCCATCCGGAGACATACTCGGGTTTCTGGTTTCTGGTCTTTGATTGCCTAAGAATTTGCGACTTTGGGTGCAGATAAACCTCTTGGTAGGCGCTTGTGACTTGAATGTACCTGTTTCGGAACTCATTCCGTCTCATCTCTATGGACGCCTTTTACTAATCACAGAGTAATGGGCTTTACATCCCGCCTACCTCACACCCTTCTGAAGCCTGACAGCACCGTCCGATTCACATCTGATTCCCAATATTTTCTGGTGTTTTAAGTACTGTTTGGGTCTGCTGCGCGCAGCGATAGCTTCACCTTAATCGTTCATCTGTAGGCTTGGGCTAGCACTCCAGTGTTAATTGGGTTTAAGTCGTTGGCTCAGGGTAGGGTCCACCATGAAAACCGTATATCCTGTTTCTCCGCAAGTTAAGTTACTGTACCAGAAGCTTCGGGCTGCATTCCTCAAATAGACCTCTTTTCGCGACATAGATCCCGAAAATCGTCGGACGTTGTTGTCATCCTAGCCTATCGGCCCACCTGTTCTTACTTTCTTCCCCTTCTTTTGCTTCCAAGTTTCTTTCTTGAAATCACAGTATCTGCTACACACAATGGTGCATGCAATGTTCACATGCTTTCACAGATAGATCAACATTCTGTGCTGGGGTGCATCCACTCGATTATGAAACTAGACGCTGACCATGTCTCCGAGACGTACAGTTACAATTCGAGCGTTGTTCATTTGAACTTGCCATCGGACAGTGTTGTTTCAGCTTTTATTCCTTAATTCTGTTAGTAGAAACGAACTCGCATGTTACGGTTAGGCTAGAATAGAGATTGCACTAATCCATGATGGAGAGAACAGCTTATTCCGCTGGACCCCAGCGAATGGTGGTTTGTAGGTCATCAGACAGGACACCTTGATCAGAGTCCGTCAGCAGGGGTCAGATGGACTTTGGTCCTTGTTCAGTCCGCATCTGCTGCGGCAAACATCAGTTCAGGAGCTGACAAAAATGATAATTGCTCAATTAAGCTCTCAAACTGAGCTTCAGTGTAAATACGATTGGGCCTGTATGATGGTATTATATAATCTAGACCCAAAGCTAAGGTTTCTAATTGCAAAGAATTCACTTGTACTGAAGAACAGTTCAATACATACTTACTGGAATCCAGTGGAACTGGTTCTTCAGCAGGCTTTTGCAAACGGTTCTCTTCGTACGATCGTTGATTGTTTTACAGAATTGTGTGAACACAATATGACCGCATAATGATAAGTTTTCTACGATGGAAAGAAGACGGCAGTGTTCGACGCAAATGCATGCAGTAGAACTCTGCGTATTAGCCCGGATCAAGAAACTGCCTGTCCCTTCAGTCAAAGGAGATCAGCCTGTCGGTGCCACCTCACATTGTGTGTAACAATTTACATGTAACTGCAAAGAAAGTTACATAGGTGCTTGATCTCCAGAGTGAAGGAACATTTGCCTAAATGGGTGCAGAGCTCTGTATCACAGAAGAACGACAATGTGGTTGAAACACGCAAGCAACCAGCGTTCGGAGTCGCATGACACGTCCTGGCCACTGATCACGTTATCGACCCAATTTATGCATTCAGAATCCTATTACGTCATTCCAATCCAAAATTCTTGCGGTCTACTGAGGCGATCGCAATCAATCGACTGAAGCTGCCTTTGTGTTCAGAAACAATTGCTCGTAAACTTGACGCTTCCCTGGAGTTAGTGACCTTTCCTAAACCACCGATTGACTATCCACCCAGCTCCCCTAACTGTTCGATATAAAAACCCGTTTCATGTTATTGTAAATTTGGTACTGACAAGACCACGATGGTTGGGTCACGTGCTCCGTATGCCAGCTGAGCGTTTACCGTACCGGGCATTACAAACAACAGTTGGGTGAAACCGCGTGGTGGTCAAGCAACAACGTGGTCACGAAATATGAGGACCTTGACTGCTCCGTTGAGCAAATTGGGCAGGCATCGCCTGCCTGGATGGGGTCCTCGTGATTACTCAAACCGCTGGTTAGAGACGCTATCCGAGATGGCAGTGTGTCGCAGTCAATGGCGTACCTGTATTCATACCATTTCTAGTTCTTCCGCTTAGTCTTCTTTAATATTTGTTGACCTTCGTGGTAATGTTTCCTTCTAGGATATTCCACGTCACTGTTGAGGTGAGCGGCGGCCCGAGCCACATTACCTTTGGTCAGGCTCATGGCTGTTATGATGATGATGATGATGATGATGATGATAGTACTGACAAGTCAATACGAAATGCTTGCATCTACCAGTCATTGTTTCAGACAAAAACTTTGCCCCTGATACGGCCTGTTGTTGCGTCCCAGTGAAACGCAATCCTTATAAATGAATTCCACAAAATTGGTGAATCTAATGCGATTGATAGGCACAAACCACGAAGTCTGTCCGATTTCGCATTCCGTTTGATAGGGCGCTGTAGGTTCCCACATCACTTTTTTTATCATCTTTGAAGAACGAAGGTGCGACCTGCATCGAGAGCCGTGCCACACCATCTGTGACACTGTGATTGACGCTGGGGCTCCTGTCATCCGCGTGATCCGGTTAAAGCCAGATGAGCTTGTTAACAAAATGTCTAAACTGCCTGCAGAGTTGACGCGACTATTGAGTAATGAACGAACCATTTTTCCAAATGTGATCTCACACGAACTCTGTGATTGATACAGCCTGAAGCCATGGCAACAGCATCCGCTGTTCGCACGGTCCCCCCGTTTGCAAGGATTACTTTTCTGGACAATTTCTCATCAAATCACAGAAACTTATAATGGGTGGTCGATCGGATCTTTATTAGGGCACTGTATCGCCCTAGCACAACACATTGTGAGCGATCAAAAGAGGCGTTTCAGCTAAGACTAACTTGATTAACTGGAGCACAAACAGCTTTTGGAAAGCTGCTCCTAAGGGGAGCTGCTAACAAAACATCATACCAAGAGCACGACAAATCAAATACGGGCGCAACACAATAAGAGTAAACAAGAACTTCACTGACTGTGTCCCATTTGTGACAGCATGCCTGCGTACAAATGGAGCTCAACCTTCGGATCCCATCCTAAAAGCTGATGGCGCTATGGAAAATCAATCGTTATATATCATCAGGCGTGTAATGTGGTTGCAAAGTAACCTTAGGTTACGTATCTGCTCATTCCATTATTTTAGTCGGGAATGGGAAGAAATGTTTTGCATTTTTGTCTCGTAGCAAACAGGCTGTTAGACTGACATCATCACGCGTTCACGTTTCCGTCTGACAGACTTAGTAGGCTTCGCGACTTGGTTAGGCTGGTGTTCAAAAGGGAACAATTGGATTTATCTTTGGGACTCGAGGATTCCTAGTTGCTGTTATTGATTTTGTTTGATCTGTGCAGATCGTCCCGCACTCATGACTTTTTCCGTCCTGTCTCCACCTTGATTTTTAGGTCTACTACATTCCTTTGGTACCGGTCTACAAAGAAACTATATTTTTTACACTCTGCGGTACGTTGCCTATCGTTCGAGAAATCCTTATCCGTGAACAGGTGGATCTGGTGCACGGACACTCGGTGAGTTAGCGTGATGCGCTACTGGTGTTTCGAAGCTTGAGGCAGCTCAGTAGTCACAACACTGATTATCAGTCACATGGTTACCAGATTAAGCCTGAGTTGCCTCTGTTTCCGTAGCTTGGGCAGCAGGACTGTTTGCAACCCCCACACAACTGTCTCCTTTCAGAGAATAAATGATGCCTTACAGTTCAGTAGTCAATAATGTAACTTCGTCATAAGTTTCTGAAAATAAACTTTATGAAACAAAACTGGTACAAATTATATTATACTTGAGTCAGATGGACTCTTCAGGTTCACGGTTAACTAGTGTGGGGCGTACACAGTAGGTTTTTTGAACAAGACCTATCAGCGCTTCCGTAAGCTTCAGCAGCGAACGGTGAACTTTTCTGACTGATAGTTGTCCACATAACTTCGGTTGTGTTCGTACTGAATGTAGGTGGTGCCTCTCCGCTAGAGAACACACCTATGTGCTGGTTGCCCAGAATATTGGCAACTTCCATGTTTGAAACGTTCAT
>QNGE01002712.1:4461-20677 GCA_008508345.1 Paragonimus westermani
ATGCCAGCTAGTCGTCTTCCACACCGAGCACTGTTCGCTGACACTTCGACCGACTGGTGTAAGGTGCGAGATGGTCAGATAATGACCTGGCGTAGGGAAATGAAGTTGTTTATGAAGGGGTTGGTCACTGTGGGTCGAGTTCGTCTCCCGGGCTGGGGCCCTCGTGACTCACAGAGTCGGTGGCTTGAAACTGTATGTGAGATGGCGGCTAGTCGAGCTCGGTAGCCTTGTTGTTTGTTCGAGTTGTCTGTGCAGTGAGTGCATTTACTGACGCGTGGCAGCGGAAGCCGTAAGGAAGCTGTCTCACTGATGACGCCTTACTCTCACTTGCAGCTCGGTTGTTTGTTTGCAAGGTGTAGGCACCTTGATGTTGAATGTTTGAATATAGACCTAGCTATTTTTAGTGGTTACGTACCTTTCCGTCCCCTTTCTTTTTCGTTCTCTCTTTCTATATAGGGTTTGCTGTTTCTTCATGGTTGTGTGGCAGTTAAGCATTAGTGTGAACCACTGATGTATTGCTGTCTATGATGATGATGATGTGCAGTGAGACCGGATGCGATTCATCATCGGATTCTCAAAAACTGTCATTGGCTTGGTGGTGCCCCTCCGTAATCTGTTCAAACGGACACTTCACTCTAGCACTCTTCTTAAGGCACGAAATAAGGCCACTGTCACACCCATAGTTAAGGCAGACAATCGACACTCTCCTGCTAGTTACCAGCCCATCATCCTCATCAGCATCCCATGCAAGATAATGGAGCGTCTGTTAAAGCATGCTATCCTCAAGCATTTCTCTTCAGATAATCTTCCCTTCTCTATACAGCGTGGCTTTCTTCCCGACCTGTCATGCGCAACCAGTATGTTAATCTTCATGCCGCCACAGCGAGACTGGACCGTGACGCCGTGTGGCGGCTTGCGCATTTCGATGACCTATTGAGTTAAATTGGACGGTATGGCTACCACACCAATACTAGGCAGGCCAATAGGTAGAGGTTTAACAGACCAGTCTCCTGGTCCTCTAGGTTGGGGGCTGGGAAAAGGTTGGCATCTTTTTTCCGAAAAATATACAAGTTCTGATACATTGCCACCTACTCGCTGCCTTGCGGTACGGGCTTTTGAGAACCCTAATTGTCCTCTAGTCAAGGTCTGGGCTTTTTGGCAGTATTTCGGCTCACACGACCAGGTATAATATTCATGTTTGTGTGGCAGTTAAGCATCAGTGGTCCACTGATATATTCCTGCCTATGTTGATGGTGATGATGGATAGCCTGACAAAGGCCAGAGACAGTAGCCACATCTCCGATACCATCTTCTTCGATTTGGCCGATGCCTTCGACCGTGTTCCATACGGTCCCTTTGTACATAAACTAGAAGATTATGGCATCCAGGGAGAGGTTCTCCGCTGAATTGCATTCTTTTGTAGTAAAAACCTTTAGAGTAAAAACCGTATCGCATCTTTCTTCTCCCTCCTCCATCTCTGCTGGAATTCCTCAAGGATCCATACTTATTCCACTGATTTTTCTGTTAAATATCATTAGCTTTCCCGTTCTTATTTCTAGCAACGCTCTCCTTTATACTGACGACTTAGACATCCAGAATGCTTGTGATCCCAATGAATTGCAGATTGACCATGACCATATTGAGTTCTCGTTAGACGATTGGAATCTTTCTCTAAACGACAGCAAATGTGCACATATGTTGCTTGCAGGATACTCGGGAAGGGGGTATCTATTCATGTTACATAGTGCACGTATCGCGAAAGTTGACGTTGGAAAAGACCTATGGATTTGGCCGTCACCTGACTTACCCTTCTCTTTTCACTACCAGGTAGCCATTAAAAACTAATATGGAACTCGGGGTAATAAAAAACGCTTTTCTCCGCATGGTCAAACGTCTTTCAAACGCTTTACAGGGTCTATATAAGATTACTGATTGATTATGCCAATCAAGTCGTATATACCGGCTTGAAAAAAGACCTACTTACCGTTGGATGTGTCTGGCGAGTAGTCACCAACGCGGTCACTGACTTGCAGCAATTCGGCTGTGGTTATCATTTCGAAATTCTCGATCTTCATTCACTCGAGTTTCGAAGGCTACACGGTGACTTAATCCTTACACACTTTGACGCAAGAGTCGTGCAACAATTATTCACTTCAGTAACTGATAACAGTCACAGTGATCATAACAAGGAGACCTACAGGCTTCGACCTTCATTAGACAACTTTTTTTTCCTACGGGGTTAACCGCTGGGACGACCTTTAAGTAAAGGATGTTAGCTGTTCTAGAAACCGTTTCAAAGTGTTATTAGACTCTCACTTACTTAAGACATTGTTAGATTAGGGGTGCAAACAGTCAGACTCGACAGTGCATAACAACGATTTCGCACCAAAAACAGAGGAGTAATAGGCCCGTACGATAGGCTTTATTAACCTAATAATTAGTGTATGGTAACTGAAATGGAAAGCGTAAATAGATTACCAACTCTAAGATGAAACATCTTCCCCCACCAAGAAACGGGTAGACAATCAATAGGAGATTACGGGACAGTGGTAGGCCATGTGTACACTGACCGGAGATACAATGTTTGGTAGTAAGCATCGATGTGCGATTCCACGACAATATACTCTTCCTTTTCTACGGTGGAGTGGTACTGTTCACTAGAGTACAGACTACGAAAGAAGCCTACCAGTCGACCATTTTAAATCAGAGTGGTTGCGACCGCCACATCAGAGGCGTCTGTCTTGACAGCCAATGAGCTGCCATGCTCAATATAGGAGATTTGGGCTTTAGACAGCGTGGCTGTTAAAGCCCCAAGGGACTCTCTGACTTCATTAAGTAGGAGGAATGTGTTATGCACAAGCTTAGGGATTTTTGTCAAGGGAATGAGATATCCGCCGTTAATAGTAGGCGAATAATCACGCCACTTTGCTGGAACTTCATGTTAGGAGGGTGGGATAATTCTCGCCGAGGTTCTATACCATCGGGATCCGATTTTTGATGCTGTTCCTGGACACGCTATAACCTGGGAGTTTGATTTTTTGGTGATGATGGTGGTTTTTGCTTCATTGAAAGTCACTCCGTATTTCTTAGGCACGTCTAAAAAATTCCGAAGGTTGAGGTTATGTTCAACGGAGTTGTTTCTACATGCCATAATATCGTCAACGTAAACAAAGGTGTCTTTAAACCGTTCACGTGCTGTTGTGTTGTCAGTAGTCCGTTGGAAGTATGCGACGTCCTCCCTCACATCGAACGCAGTCCGACGAAACTGATACAAGTCCGCAATCCCCAAGGACTGTAAATGGCTTTTCTTCTTCCCTTATAGGGACCTACTGGTAAGCACTATTGAGATCCCGAGTGCTCTGTGTCGTACGTGGCGATGCGTTCGATCCTTGTGGGGGGATAGGCATCTGAGAGGGTATATTTATTTATTGTCTGACTACAGTCCACGACCGTCCCTCTTCTTGTGTCCATCATTGACTACCAAGACTTGAGCCGTCTAAGAGAAAGAGGAAAGGTCGTTGTATTCTTCAGCAAGCAGACGAAGAATTTCATCGCATATGAACCTTTTGTCGGTTGAACCATGCTTTCTGGGTTTTATCACGACTGACTTGCAGTTTCGCACCTGGTTCTGAGAAGCTAAGGAGGTTCATTGTGGGTTGTGTTCAACAAACAGAGTGAAAATGGTGGTTTTGTTTCATCGAATTGAATTCGAACAATTTTGTCTAAGAAATTCGTGATCAGGAAGAGCATCTGCCCGTAATTGTGGTAAGACTGACAGTTTGTACCTCTCCTACATTTTTGTACCTGATAGATGCCAGGACGTAACCTGGTGTGTCACTTGATGGGGCAATGAAGACCGTTATTGTCCTGTTACGGGATGTGAACTCTCAAATCATTTTACAGCACTGCAAAACTACCAAAACTTGTAGTCGAGTTCTATCAGCTTCGACGTCATCCACGGCCAGATTGTTGGGAGCAGCTGCCGACTTGATAGCCGAAATGAACCGGTGAATGATGGGTGAGCAGGGCTGAGAGTCCCTAGATGCCGAGCGAATCATTTGAAAATTCCTGTTGTATGAACGACAAGTGAGCGATCTATCGAAATTGAATGGAGAAGGCTTTTTGCCCAAGAATTACGTCATATTGATCTGTCAACTGGTAAGGGGGCTGAAAAGAGAAGGTGGAAACATGTAGTGAAACAGTCAGTTAATGATATACATTAATAGGTAGTCTACTGCATTCTCCCTGGCCACTTTGGTTTGTTTGGGAAAAGTTTCACGGAGAATGTTTTGGAAATAGTCACGAGGATGGGTGATGATGACGTCTAGAATAGACGCACATAAAGTGACCTGGAGAGGAATGTGTAAAGATGGGAGTTAAAGAGAGGCTCAAAGAAATTGCTTTCAGGGGTGAATGCGAAAGTAACATCAGGCTTCTCTGTTCCTCAGGTTGTATGGACGAGCTCGTTGTGGTTTTTCTAGCAGTGGTATTGTGTCCGGTCTGTTGGTATTTTCGATGTGAGGCTGAGAAAGGGGTTCCGCAGTTGTGACCTTTTCTGGACATCTTCGGTCTGCAATTCGTGTGTCACATTCAGATCGAGCTGATTTGAACCCCGGGCTTCAGCAAAGGAATCAGAACTGGTATTGTTGTAGCAGTAAACGTCATTAATGGGTGGGTGGGCAAATTACCCCTTCAGAGCCAGGTGACGAGTGGCCATCATCTCTTCTCTCCCTTTGGAGAGATGGACGTAGTCTTATCGTGGGTTACGCTCTATCAATTCGAGCTCACCAACTAAGGAGTCAAGTGGAGAATCTTAGATGACATCGCATTAGGGCTGGTCCCGAAACAGTGAGCCAGCGAGGTAAACGGACGTCCGTAGTTGGTTTTCTGTCGTAGGAAAATAACCATTCGTGTGGCTTTGTTTTCGTTGCTGTGCACAAGACGGACTGTATGGAATGTAAAGCATCTGGCAGTACAAATTCCCAATGACTGCATGACACGCCTCTTGATCTCGTTGCAAACAGCATCGTTCGCCAAGGTGTACTGTTCAGCCCCTCGTCCCGGCCGTTCACTTGGGGGTTGTAAGCTGTAGTCCGACTGGTGGCAATACTTTTACTGTTCAAGAAACTTCTCAGTTCCTCAGACGTGAAAGCAGGACCTCGATCTCAGTGCACGTAAGAGGGCATGCCAAATATTGAAAACAGCCATCTAAAGCACTTTTTGACGGTGGATGCCGTCGTGTCCGGACAAGGAAACACGGGCGGGAGTTTTGCGTAGTTATCGTCGACCGTCAGTAAGTAGTGGATGGAAGAGGTCCTTAGAATCGTCATTCAATCTTTCAAGAGGCACGGTCGCTTTAATTAGATCACCGTTTGGCAGGATGTAGAATTTCGGTTTGAAACCCATACATCCGAACATCTGGATGACATGAAGAGTCATGTAACTTTTTCAGAGACATGTTGTGAATCGATGGTAGTGCATCGGCGACTTGATTTTCTTCCCTTGGGTGATGCGTGACATCAAAGCTATAGCGGGGAAACTCGAGATGCCATCGTTGAATTTTGTCATTCTTAGTCTTCCCATGGTGTTGAACTACATACGTGATAGCGACAGGTTTTTGATCAGTAATCAACCAGAAGTGGGTTTCCAGCAAATGATTCCCCCACATCCTGCTGGGTTCGACTATATCATAGACTTCCTTCTCGACGGAGGAATGACTTCGCTTGGTTACAGCGTTCTGGGTCTGTCATTCTGTTAAAGTAGCAGCGATAGCCATGTCCGAAGCATCAGTCTTCACGAATAAAGGTGACTGGTGGTCAACAGTGGTAACTATCACCTTCTCTAGATCATTTTTCAAGCGACTTAAATGACACAGAAATCGTGTGGCAGGGATAAAGTACGATTTTTGACCAGCGGGTTAACTTTGTCAGAAAAGTGGGAGACCCGCGGAGAATGGTAAGCGAATAAGCTCACAACACGTTGTGATTTGATATCTCTTGGTAACGGTTATTCACAGAACGGTTGTAGTCTTTCTGGATCTGCCTACTTGGTCGGTGCAAAACTTCATACCCCGGTAGCCTTATTTCTCGAGTAGCGATAACTTCTCTTTTCGTTGAATTTTAAGTCACACGTTTTAGCAATTTCGAAGTCTTGTCAGGATTTTTTCAATGATCCTCGACATTAACATCGCACACGGTTATAGTATTCACGTAAACGATTGTGGCCTGTAATCTTTCTTCCTTGATTCGTTTGTCTGTTGGTCTCTGAAAAGACGCAACACCGTTGGTCACTTCAAACAGTATACGGCAAAGTAATAGAGATTTCCACAGGCCTCGAATCCACTGTGGTCTCTCCTTCTTTTTAATGGATATTTAATGACAATCGCTTTGTGAATCCATGACGCCAAAAACAGAATACTGCAGTTTCCTCAACCACTTTGTTGATCTTTGGTAAAGAGAGTGTATAGATCACTAGTTTGATCATAATCCACCATCGTTCGTTTTCGGTGCCGGTCGTTTGCAACCACCGATACTGGAACACGCCAAGGCGGAAGCGAAAGTTCAGTAATACGGCCTTCCAAAAGCTTCTCGGCTTCCGATCGAATGAACTTTTCGTCGCAGGCGGTTGCTGTTGGTTTGTAGTTGAACACTGCATTTCCGAACAGTGTGAAAGATTCTTTGTGGGTTGTAGGCAAACTACATAGAATGAATGATGGTTTCTCGCCATTAAAAAGAATTTCATCTTTTTCCTGAAGTTTGAGAAAGTCATTCCAAATGTGTACGTCGGCGCATAGGTTAGGCAATACAAGGAGTTTAGTTTGATCATAATAGCAATCCTTGTAACGTATATTAACATATCAGCGACCTTATTGTATCGTACAACTTTTCAATTCTCCATCGATATTTCCGGGCGACAGTGCTTGAAATATAGCTGTAAGAAATACCGATATCTGTCAAAGCTTGTGAAAGTACTTCATTCACCGATATGTTAGTGCCAACACTCGGAAAACAGAATGGAGCTATCGCGACAGTCATAGAGGAATGTAGTGGTCTAACAACTGCCGTGGTGTTCCTGGATGATATCCCCGGCGAACATCTTTTGGTAATCGCCTCTTTCACCACATTCCTTGCATACCGCGTCACTCGCAGTACATTTGGAACGTGGATCTCGATCATGACCACAGAAGTATCGCGCTGCTGACAGCCGCCAACACGTTTTTCTCATGTGGTTGAGACAAAGACTGAGACTCAGAGAGTGATTCGAAATTTGGAACTGAAGTGAAACAGAAAAAGGAGCTGTCTGAAATGAATGGGACTGTTGTTGAACCATCTCGAGAGATTGGGCCCGTTCAAATGCAGATTGTAGGCCAAATGACCTGTTCTTCAGGAGCCGGTGGTGTATGCCAGTAGACTGCATTCTGCCGATGAACGCGTCCTGAACGTTATTTCAACAAGCAATGTGCAAGTCGACTTATAATTGGGCATTTCACCTACTGCTGAGTTGAGTGATGAACCAACATGAAAATCGTACTCTTTCTTGTCGAGAAGAATGATCACATACCATCCTCTTATTTTTCCGCATCGGGTGGCACTGGCTTCTTCAACCGAACGTGCAATTTCAGCTCAGGTCTCTGAACTGGAGTTATTCGTCCTATACGGTAGATCACTTTCGTGGGTTAATTAAACAGAACATGCTATTTCTCACAGATATGCACGTCCCATTGAGTCAGCGGCGATCACAGAGTACCCTTTGTCAAACAGTCGAATTCATGGAGATGTATAAAGCATTTTTTATAGGCTTCACAAAGTCTTACGATCGCCAAAGGTTTTTCCTGTACGTTTGCGAAAGTGATCGTGCTATTTTAATTCGGTATCCCAAAAATGTCTACGCACTAGCCCTTGCTCAGGACGCTAAGCTGAACATTACAAGATGCTATATGTGTACGTAATCTCATCCCGCCTTGTGGAGGTGAACGCAGACAGTCTTGCGCTAGTTGATGGCCGGTTGCCTAAACACTCTAAAAACACAATAAGGCAGCTTTGTATTTAACATGTGTCTGCCGAAAATTTCTTCGGATTCCTAGCGTACCTGCTGTCCCTGATGATTACGTTGCTCATGAAGGCACCAAATTTGAAGAATTTGAGAAGATACTGAAGCAGCTACAGCTTTACGACTCCTCGAATCGGACGATATTCAAGCATGCTTTGGCTCTTCACATGATGTATAGAAATTGTGCACTGAGCTGATAAACAGATTATGAATAACACAACGTTACGAGCAAGTTGTAATATTCTACGTTTCAACCACCTCGAGTGGCCTTTTTCAGGAGTGTTGTAATCGAAATGACATTGAATGTCAATATGATTTCGATTACAACACTCCTGAAAAAGGCCACCCGAGGTGGTTGAAACGTAGAGTATTACAACTTGCTCGTAACGTTGTGTTATTCCCAATCTCTTTATCAAT
This sequence comes from Paragonimus westermani, assembly GCA_008508345.1. NCBI lineage: Eukaryota > Metazoa > Platyhelminthes > Trematoda > Plagiorchiida > Troglotrematidae > Paragonimus > Paragonimus westermani. The sequence goes on from QNGE01002712.1 coordinate 12,928, forward strand.
AACATGTTAAAACGACACCCAAACTATTCAACTTCATTCGTACTACGTTTGATGCACTGAGCTATTCAAAGCTTGCTGACGTAGCCGATTGACTGGACACTCTCGCACCCCCACTGTCCCTCAGGCTGTGTATTTCCCATCAAGCCAAAACTAATTCTGCTTGCATTACCGGACCGTCATAAAGCACCCGACCCAGGCCCTTTCCGAAGATGGGGCCAGCCTTAGTCAAGGAACTGGCTAAGTTGCCCCAAAAGCCCTGGTTTGGCTGGTCATTTCCAACTACGGGCTTAACCAGCGTTGCCTTCATCTTTGCTTCCTCAACAGTTTCCAAAGGGTCTGGTTCACGTTCATGATTCTCTTCACGTCAACGCCATTTATCACTCTTATGGATCGTAGATTCAAATTAATCCATCAGTAACATATCCACGAGGATCCTGTTGGGTTTCATCCGGGTCACCGCCTCGTTAACTCTACGAATCATACATATGTACATTCTCACTCTTAAGCTGTACCCATGATCGTTGCGGTGGATTCTTAAAATGGGCCACGAAATGGTAGATTTATAAATTGGTGCCAATGTGTGAGCAATAAAAACAGGCACTAATGACGAAATCCATGCTTACGGGAAGTCAACAGTATTTCAGATACTGGCTCAGCATTAACGCTTTCATATCCAGTGTGGATGGTCCCACGGTTTCTAACCTGACTACTGACGTCTGCTCCGTCAAACGTTGAAACACCGACGTTCGTGCCCTTAGAATTTGATAGGGCCTTTGGGTCGGTCGACATTGCCCTGCTTTTTGGCCCTAACAAGATTGTGCCCGAGAAGTAATTTAGTTTCCTCGGAGCAGTCTGTTATTTGACTGCCTATCGTGTCTGATATGATGCAGGGTGTGTCGACAACAGAAGGGTTTGAAATGGGGTCTGTGAAAATGTTTCGCGGCAGTTGAGATGTTTCTGAAAGGGGCCAGTTGGCAGAAGGATACAGTTTCCTCGCGGCCATCTGAAAATCGAATGTGTGCATCTTCGGGGTTACTCTCTAACACGGAAGAACTGTGCGTGCCGCAGCTCAATGCAGTCTATGCTCCTCGACAAAATGGTAATATCACGCAGATTCCACACGTAGCAAAACATCCCTTTGGGTACTTTAGTGTTTTCGTGTCCTAGGTATCGAGTATATGGATGCCATTGCTCTACTATGTAATGTTTGCGTTCAACCCGAACATCTCCAGTAGCGTAGGGGTTTGTTTGGTCGGCCTGCCATGATCTGGACACACATACTTCTTCGCAGCCACACGTGATAGGTGCTTATCAACAGCGATTCACATTTCTTGGGAGGGATCCGAATTCCATATGGTAACCACAGCGGAATCAGTCCGATGTCTTGTGTTCAACCTACTCACTGGCCTTGTGCTATGTAGGCCCACTGAGTCCAGAGTCTGCTTGAAGAGCAGGCAAGGTTCCGATTCAGTCCTGGGTGCACTGATAACACTTTCCTTTACGACGAGTTTTGAATCGTAGATACCCTTAGAACCTGCCGATTGTCGCGGTCTTTTTGGACCTAAAGGCTGCCTTCGATTCAGTGCTCCTAACATTCTCTTGAGTTGCCTTGTTCGCAAGGAAGTACCAAGGTAATACATGAATCTGCTAATCTGTCGTCAATCACTGCTAATAGTGAGACCTGAACATGATCCCTACCATCGAGCGTAGGACGACACTGCCGATTCGATGGATTTCAGAGATAGCTTCTCTCCTATTTACGTCATGCTTCAACGGCTACCTATGAGATTGAGTGCTGTAAACGCGAAAGGGCCGAACGTTTACGTCATGCGTAACTTTATTTGCCAGTTAGTGGACGACACAAAATCGATAGTTCAAAATGCCCTACTGCTGTGAGCATCGTGTTAGATAACTCACTATTAACTTACTACAAACCCCAATACTTCCATTCTGAAGTCAATAAAAATAGAGCAAGTATCTAATCACAACGAGGTTTCGCAGGTCCTGGTAACCAATCATGAGCTTTTATCAAGTCAACCAGACGACAAGTGAACGAATGCAAGTAAGCCTGTATCGAAGTGCCTATGGGGGTAACTGATCGGCTAAAGGTTGTAAACGGGACAATCGTTAGGCTGTATGTTTGCTGCGAACACAGTGATCATGGGTGTAGTGGTGGAAAACCGTACAGGAAAACAAGAACATAGGGATCTTGAAGATCGCGAATTCAGTGGTCGGACAAGTTAAAGAGATGTACGGGTAAAGGAAATTTACGGAATCAGATGAAAGACCATACAAGACAGGGCCAAACTTTGTTGGACTGGAAGTGGATTTGTGACATTGGTAAGCACATACCCAATTTCGATAACAATAATCTGTCGGGAGTTTGTATAAACGATTGGAGGAGCAAGTATAACGAATGGCTTTACAATGTTAGACCCAATTTTATAAAGCAGATTCCGCAATGTCAAGCTCAAATCCAGTACCGGCTAGACCATACAATGGGACCGCAGAGCCTCTGATAGATCGTAGGTGAAATTTGCTTAGTTTCCCAGGTGATGGAAGCTAGTGGTAGGGTACAATTATACTGGATGCTAGTTTTCACAAGAAAACAGCAGGTAATCGTGAAGTGTTTTCCTATTCAGACTGTGACTGTTGTTTTACAAAGAAGTCCGTAGTTACGAACATTTAGCTCAAAACTTTCAGAGTTTCTGTGGTGGCATCAGTTTAGATTGTAATCGCTGGTCATACTACGTGATGTTGTTATTAACATTCAGCGAAATGCGCTTGTTTTAAAATCAGAGACGACAACGATGAGGGAGCACGAGGATGAAGGATTAGAAGACTGCAAACTTGAGACAAAAGTTTGTCTTCGTGAACGGGTTGGTACGGAAGCACGCTTCGGCAAATTAATGCGGTTTCTGTCAGACAGATTTTGCACGTCAAAGTGAGATGTAAAAATAAAGTCCTCTCCCGGGGCCACCAGTTTAATACTTCCGTTCACATGACACGACGTGGAGTCCTCACTCGTCCAGCCCCGTCAATTTGTAAACCATTCATGTGAACCATCCGTAGTACTCAAATAACCACTCGGCGTTGTGATAAACTGACAACCCCTCTAAACGCGTTTGTTTCCGAACATCGTCTTATCCATTTTACACATGGGGAAGACTTTGAACACGAATGTGGATAATGTAAAGAAGTATCGTGATATAGTCTGCACTACGTTTTAGGTGAGGCCAGTTTAAAAATGAACCTGATACCTTACGCTTTACGGTCCTATCTATTAGAATCTCATCTTTTTACTGTCCAGACTTAGGCAAAATATTCCATAGGATACCATATATTAGATTCAACAAAATCGCCTGCTTGTCTCATTCAGTTTAGGAGTTCTGTGTCAGGTTGAGTGCTCGGCTCTATCTATATTGAATTACAATCTTGTCGTTTGCTTAAACTCCATGAAATATGAGGACTGCTCCGCGTAATTGACTTCATACGTAACTGAATTTCAAGTCTAACTCACACTGTTACTTGTTTGGAACATGCTCAGTATGAAAGTAATCATCCAAAGCGTTGTCAGCCGATGATTGAAGGACTCATCCTGGATGAGGACAATTATTTTCAAATCCACAGACGCCTGCACAGCTTAGCAGATGACAGTGTACGGCGATTTAGTCGGCGCTAGAAAAAAGTTTTGGTTTGTGGTCAACCCGCCTTGTCTAGGGTAACGTCGTCGACTGCTACGCATACATCTGCGTTTTGTATACTCCTACCTCAATTTGGTAGCCTGGCATTGTTATTCAGCCCACCTGTGACTCAGTATGTTACATGGCATCAACCACCATCTGGAGTGTTTACCGGAAGCGTCGATTTTTAACGGTATTCTTGACAGTGTTGCTGCTTGCCGGTCAGGGCCTTTATGGCCAACTTCACTATTGGTTTCAAATCCCCTCATATTCGCTTAATTGACTCGCTTCTCACCGCACTTTTCATGGAGGCTCAATTAGATTACACCGTAGATTCTAGATCGGTTTTGTTTTAAGTCAGTTGTGTGAACAAGTAGGATTACGGTCAACCTACTAACGAATTGTATCTTTTTCACCAGGTTCAACCAACTCTCAGAGATGTTGCTAATTCGTTTCAGTTGTCTCAAGTAACTGTTCATTTCGCCGGCATGCTACTGGACTAATTGACTGGCCCGGTCCGTCATCCGGAATCGGTCAGTTAGTTCTTACCTTGGTTCACCGTGGGCCCGAACATAGGTGTTGCACGTTTTCCGTTCTGTCGAGGATCATTGGATTCCATTTCTCCTTCGCAGTAGCATGTTACTCGGATCGGTCGTCGATTGGGATGCCAGTTTTAATACAACAGAAGCGCATGAAAACAAAGAAGACACTGTTTTCCCAAACTCTACGGAAAAAGAATGGACTCGACGGTTATTGATACGGCCTGGTGCGGTCTCCATGCGGATAAATTCAACCACCATTGCAACACTAACAACGACGACAACTAGGCGGGTGGTTGTGGACGACACCGATGCAACTCGGATTGTAATTGAAGTGGGGACACCGTCTTTGCAAAGCCATAACCCCAACGGTGGCAGTAATAATCCTCCACCCGGATCAGAAGAAGCCCTGTTGAATCGTTCCTCCGTTCTATTTGTGGCTGTTTCCTTCATTCTACTCATGGTGATCAGTCTAGCTTGGCTAGTGTTCTACTATGTCCAGCGGTTTCGCTATCTGCACAGCAAAGAGCGTGTATCTGTAAGTCATTGGTTGATTTTGCTGTATTTACGTTCGGTTATTTTTATGGTCAGTTCGGGTGCACAGATTAAATTTATTCGACTATCTATTTGATGAGTTGAGGTTTTTGGCCTTTACATCACTAAGTATTTGCTGTCATATGACGTACTGGGTCGAGTGGACTGAATACCATCAAGGTGCTCATATATAGCTGGGGCAAGTTACCGTAATCGGACTCCAGCCCTGGGCAGATTTAAGCAACAAATAGACATATTTACCTATTGTGACGTCAGTTATTTGATACTGTCTGGTGCATAAAGAAACTAGAAAAGTCAAATGTGTCATCAGGAGCATTGTACGCTGATCGCCAGGAATGTACTTTCTCACTTTTGATCATAACTGATTACAATTTCGACCACAGTGTGTTCTCCTCATCCTACTATCGACTCACACCTTTGGCCGTAATAAATACCCGTGCTCGTTTTCATTCATGCTGTTCGCCAGGTGTTTCGTGTAAGATTGAGTTGCTTTTTCCACGTGGTAACGTTTACGCCAGCCAGCTTGAGCATCACGGCACTACCATCCTGTCCGTGTGTCATGCTTCGTGATAGCAGATGCCTTGTAGTGTAGAACCGTATAAATTTTTCTGGCAAATATGCCATGTACTCATTCCTGTGTGTGCTCACAAGGACTGAAGTCCGACAAAGGTAGTGATTGGAATAGTGTTTGTATCCCTCTTAATTTCAGCACGGTCTTTGCTGTCCATTTAATAGATTGAACATCATTCATGTCTGATTACAGGTTTCATGTTCAGATAGACTTTTCAACTACCCTCTTTCGAAATGAAGCACTATTTAAGTTCTGCTCTTGTTAGGGCTCATCGGTGCTGCTTATCTGTGCTAACACCGGGATTTGAACTCTTGTTCGTGTTTTCGTAATACAACTGCGCCATCGATCTCACACTGGACCCTACTAAACTGTCACAGCCCAGCATTAAATCACGTTGGCTTGTGAGTAATGTTTGGGTCATCCGATCGTTTGGAAAGGTGACGTAATGAATGTTCCGGTAACTTCCATCATGGGGGTGGGGAAAACATTTTTGATTTACCCCACTGAACAGTGTCTTTGTCTAATGCCGAATAGTCGAGAGTTTGACGAACATAGTGTAAACATTTGAATGCAGCTTTTACATTCAGTGCGTTTAGTTTTTTTTGTACTCGACTGGAATTTCATTCGTGTTAGAGGTCATCAATAGCGTGTATTCCCGCCCCGGGTAGTTCAGTTGCACACTGCCTGAAAACTTTTGTCATTCGTGCGTGTAGTACTGCGTGGATAATGAGCAATTTTGTGACATATTTTCGCGGTGGTTCTTAGGTGGTATTGAGTACCCCATCTGGAATATCATACCCTTCGGTAGAAACACTGTTAAATATGATACCAGTTCACGAACTGTTAGTCCTACTTATACTCTGGTTTATGAAGACTCCAATACTCAGTGCCTCTGCTCACTCGCTTAATTTATGGTCATCGATCCAGTTTTCCACTTGTCATGATGCACGTCCGGGTCGAACTATGGATCTACAGATTCCGTCACTTCAACATGTGCATCAGTGCGTGTGGTTGACCAAGGAGTACCCGATATGTGAAACAATACATTGGCCGTTACCGAAGCCCGTGCACTATACCCGTATTTTATGTTTCCGCACCATTATTTTTCACTCCTACAAACCAGAGTAATCATTCTTTTTAATTAGTCATTCTGATATACCGATTATTTAGTCATATTTTTCTTGATCAAACTATATTTCTTTTGAAGAAATTGTAACATCACATGTTGTTGCAGTTGCGAAGCGTGACCGCTCAACGTGGAGGACGTGAACCACTCACGGGTGTCCAACCACTGGGGTCTGTGCTTATTCATATGCATTATGTGGTGTCAGCGGATAAACAGCAATGAAAATTAAGAAATAGATGCTAGATGATGAGAGCTAAATTGGTTCAATCTGTGAATTCTTCCGCGGGATTTGTTAACTGAAATGACCAAGCCATTTGTTAATGAGGTCAGCTAATAGTCTGTCAAGCTGACCACACCACAATCGGTTCACATAAGGTGCGAAGTAAACGACAGAAGAGACAGTGAGTAGATTGCGCTCGTGTCCGAGGTTAGCAGCCTCGTGATTCATACGTTATGTGACTGGAGTCTTTAATGAAAACGGTAGTTGGGTGATTTCAGCAGTGTGGATCTTCTGTTGCACCATTGACAAGATGAGACAAACGAATGTGGCTGAGCGTTTGCGTATGATAACTCGATCGTGCCTAATGTTTTTAGCCAGCACTAGTTTTAGGCATCGTGCACGTCATTGCTATACTTGGCGCCCTCCCTCTCTGAGTCAGACCTGGTCTCAGATAGACCACATAGCTGTCAGTTATAGGTGGCGGGGTTCCACACAGGACTGTCGTTCTTATTGGAGCACGTACCTGGACTCAGATCATGCGCTGGTACGTTGTCGTTTCGTATTCACTTTTGCTGGAAAACGACCCCACCGACAGCAGTGATTGGCGGTTGAGAAGCTGACTATACCGTCGGTAAAGCATAGGTATCAAACCAGCTTAGAAACCTGCCTCAGTTGTTCTCACTCCGATGATCCTGATCGCTGCTGGACCCAGATCACACAGGCCATTTGTGAAGCAGGTACTGTGGCATGCGGCACGGGGTTACATGGAATGATCAAACATTGGATCTCGGAGAAATCCCTGGAGTTGTTAGAAGCCACACGGAACATCCCCCCTGGCAGTTCATATAACAAGTGTAGAAGAGATGTCCGTAGGAAACTGAAACGTAGCCTAAATGCTGATCGTGAGGCTTGGTTATTGGAAAAGTTAAGGAGATGGAGACGGCTTTTGCTTCTGGAAACATTGGCAAACTGTTTAAGCTTATCCGTGCCACTGGTCCCAGGCGACCGTCTGTCAGTGAAGCTATCAGCGAGACAGATGGCACACTCATCTATAAT
>QNGE01002712.1:22099-78023 GCA_008508345.1 Paragonimus westermani
AGGTCCCTTCCCGTCCCCTTCTTTTTCGTTCTCTCTTTCTATATAGGGTTTGCTGTTTCTTCATGGTTGTGTGGCAGTTAAGCATTAGTGTGAACCACTGATGTATTGCTGTCTATGATGATGATGATGTACGAGTGGTCGGAGTTCTACTCTGAACCATGGCAAAGATATCACTGCTGATAGGCTGTATCAAGGACGACGCTCTAGTGTATCGCATGTTTTCGAACGGGCCTGACTGAAGAGTTTGTGGGACTTTGATAATAGCCACAAGAAAGTTGTTTGTCTGTAGAATCCTTTCCATTGATTAAGTGTACACACCAGTCTCTAAGCTGAGGCTTTTGAAGTATGTTTGTTCGTCGATCATGAAATTAAGGTTGCAAACGTGTGATCACCAAACGAGGTGATATCATCAGTGTATGGAGGTGTGAGCGTGGAGTTTTTTCACCGTTATATCACAGTTAACCACCAAAGTCGGCCGCTTCTACGTTGTTGTCAATGTCGCTGACATTGTTTCGAGCAAGCAGCTGGTGATGCTGGGTCGCACTAGTTGTGAAGCCGTCACTAACCAGAGTGAGGTGATGGATATCAGGCTATATTTGTAATGTTAATGTAAAGCGAGGCGAGGGTGGGAATGTGCGAAATGAGGTCAATATCTACAGTGGCCATTTAGAGTGAGCCTCACCATCGAGTACACGTAGGATCAACTCCTCTCCCAAGTTTAAGCTTCTTACAAGAAAAACGGATAAATAGTGCAATCGTTCGGTTACTGAAATGACCCTCAGCGTTTAGTCAGACTCGCATGGTCTATCCATCATGGCTCACTTCACAGGGGACCAGCCTCCAGGATAACGACTGACTCCGCCACAAATGTGTGTGTGTGTGAAATGCAGTATATCCTATTTACTTTCCTACTCTCATTTAGATTGTATCAATACGCAGTTCTGTTAAAATTCCTATTGCTTTATATATTTTTGCAGTATATTGCTCCTTGCCTTAGAGCCTACCATTGCAGTTTCTCTGTTTGTCTCAGAAACGTAAGAATTTCGTTTGCACACTAGTCTGCCCTCTGGCTAACAAGCATTAGCAGGCTACGAAAGACTGTTCACACGCTTCCCGGTCCTACTCTTCTAGGTTTACACTGGTTACGGGATATATGTGTAGAACTGCAAGTGGTATAGCGCAAACCATTTATGGTGACGTTTATGCTGAAGCGTCCTCTGGCTCCGGTCACCGTGACAAGCTAATCCGGAAATGGATGACTTAAAACTTATTTTTTGCAATTACAGTTTCTCGTCAAGATGATGCAGGGTGAACCTGGCCTCGTCTGTCCAGGCGATTCAACTCCACCTAACTCTTTGCCATACAATATCTCATCGTTCAAACCACTCTTAGTTTCTTATGCCTCTTCGTCAGAATAATCAGATATACAGAACGTGTAGACTTAATCCTCATGATACCCAGATGTCGTACTATGCCTAACGTCCATCCAGGGTACAACTGGAAACAAACTACTCCATTTCGTTGTCCTCATAAGGCATCCCGATGATAATTATTTTAGGGCGACAAGTTCACCGCTATACAGTTTGAAACTGCACTGAAACGCCAGCATACTGTTGTCTTACTAAACATGGATTGCACGGATGTAACAGAGTGGACCAATGTGTGTATGTGTGTCTCCTGATGGTCAGCAGCTGCAACACCCGGACGTTATCCAGGTAAGTCTTTCGCTCTGTAGCATTGATTTTAGATGCTGGGGTGAGTTGGCGTTGAACCGGACTGCCTGAAGAAATATGCTCTAGATGCGTATCCGTAAGTTCAGTGAGCGGCAATTACACAGCCGTGAACGGATGCGCGCGGTACTCAAGGTAACTGTCGGTACCATAAGTCGTAGTGACATGACTGTATGGCGCTGGGGAGTGTGCTACCGCGAATGCGCTGACTGTTTGGGTTTAGTAGGCCATCAACGTGCTCATAGTACACTCTCGGCTAAGAGACAACGAGCACGTTAGGGTCAAGTGAGTTATACCAGTATATCCATTCCGTTTCTGTTAAGGATCACACGGACCAAGACCATGGTCATATGACAATTAATCCGCTCATCTTTTCAGAAATTTGGGTGTCTGCAATCTTCTCTCCATTCGTTTCTTCAGCTTTGTTGGTGTGTTGTATGATGAATGGTTCGCTTGTTTATTTTTCCAGTCCACTATCATGTACACCTAAGATGGAATGCATTTTGTGCCTAATTTTCATTATTTTTCTTCCCAATGTAGATCGTACCACTGCAGTCCCTCCCTGCAGAATTTCCGAGAGATAAGTGTTACCTTTTCGTATTAGCCAATCAATTGGCTAACTAGCATTGGCCGGTTGGACACAAAGGCCTCACTCACAAACTTACTGGTCTTATTCCTTCGGGTTTGCACCGAATACGTGGTATGTGAGTGAAACCGCAGTTGGTGTACAGCGTAAGCTACCTGCAGTGATGGACAAAGTGCAGGTGTTCTTTGGCTTCGGTCACTGTGACAGGCTAATCCGAATCGAATGCTGCCAACTCCGTGTGTGTGTGTGTGTGTGTGTGTCTGATAGATTTTGTTGAGCTGGCCATGACAGTCTTTCCGAGACTTTGGGGTAATCTGGGTGGGTGGCCGACTATACACTTTCTTTGCCGGTGCTTTCTGTTTTGTTTTTCTGTCCTACGTTTGGTGTACACCATGACTTGTTCTTTTGGGAATGCCATATCTTGCTTGAAAATGTTGTTTAGCTCACAGGGATCATGAAAGTCGTAGCTTATAACGTTTTGATGTGGCCGTTTGAAATAAACTAATAATTGATTATTTCATTCTTCAATTCCCTTTCTTGTACGCTTTTCAACAAATTCCAAAGCAAGGGCTCGTTTGACTGTTACAACCCATGGCTTATTAGTGATTGACTTTGCAAGTCTGATTAATTCAATTTCACACCGAGCTGTCATGAAGGCGCTCAGAGGAACCTGATCATGCAGGTCGATGAATTTCGACATGTTTGTAGTTACTTGACTGTCACTGTTGAGTCGTCATTTCTCTAGAAGAATTAGTTCTAGTGCATGCGCCTGTCATCATTCTGTGTTAGGTCGTGAATTAGTCATTAATCTGGTAATTTCCAAACATGTAGTTTGTCTGAATTCAGGGGTAGTACCCAAACCGAATTCGGTGCATGTTCAGTACGACTAGTGCCCTATTTTGCTTCTTCAGTGATGACACTGATTATCTCGAATTGATCCGTTTAGGTTTGAGCAGTCTGACTGTTTACAGTCCCATACTTGTAGCCCGATAGGTCCCGCTCATCGTGAAAACTTCGTATAGTTTATGAGCTGAGTAGGGTCAGTTATGACCCTGTGTTCTGTTGTTCATCGGTAGGGTAGCATTATTTTCTTCGTCACTTATACACGTTTGTTTGTTTCTTTCTGTTTTACTTTCATTCAGCGTCGGTTGGCAGAATTGGCCAAGAAGGCAGTGGCGCGGATACCAGTCAAAACGCTGCATCCCGGAGATAGAGTATGTTCTTCTGTGAATTATTTCAAAATTCTGTGTGGATTTGCTTGTATAATGCAGATGTTTGCGTGGCTGAAGTGTGTTTGTTGGTTCGGAGCAGGTTAGTTGTTTTGACACCGTATACTGTGATGCTGTCTTTACGTCGGTAAAACTTTGAATAAACGACCAATGCCATTTGAGGATGTTCCTTGTAAGTTTACATCATCCGAACCCCGCAGCTACAATACTTCACACGAGAACAACTTTATGGTTATGGCCCGCCTGGCTAACAACTGGAAATGCCTAGCGCTCAAATGTACGAAATACGAATCACAAAACTCGCAGTGCGGAAAACAGTATATTATCCAAACCCCTCCCTCAGAAGTATACAGAAGGCCTGGACCTTCAGCCGAAAATATATTTTTTCCCAAACTAAAGGTAGCATAACAAATCAGCGACTGGTTATTTGCTGATTTTGAATGGCCTTAAAGAATTCCATGTTACTTAGTGCGGTAAAAATGAAGAAGATTAGTCAGAAGACGAAAGAGAGGAATATGCATCAACACGTTACAGCACGAAAACGCAAAGTTCAAATTCGTCAACTATTTCTCGAATACTTCTCGAAAAATGAACCATTTTCCTGGAAACTCGACTTTACTAATGAATACTCAGGGATTTGGTTAGATCGGAACCTTCCCATTCAAATGGGCCTCCAGCTAGCCACTTTCGAAAAGAGCCACTAGACTTGAGTGAATTATTAATGCGGTAATTTGGTCTAGTGCCTGTGATGCGATGAATCAGACCGATTGATTAGTTGACACGCCATTCAGAGGTTAAGACGACAGAAGAAAGATTGAGGACGGAGATGTGTTCATGTATTCTTCGTTCTATCAATGGGGTTCAAGGTAGATGACAATTAGTTCGATATAAGGTAGCCTGTGTTCAGGTGACTGGTTTCCACAATCCCCGAGGAGAAAGGTTGTTTTGACACCTTTTTGCAGCCGCCAAATTGACCCCGAAAGCATCCAGTACAGTCAGTGTGCAGGTACTCTAGTATGAGTGTTTCCTGATGTCAGAGGTCGTTTATAACGAGCAGTCGATGTTTATGTTTGGGAATGTGTGTCGGGTTTTCTTAGTGTTCTGCCCAACCTTAACTAGGCAAGCGTAACCTCCGTAGACCGCATTGTTAGCAGAACTTTTTTGCACTGGGATTTTAAGGCTCATAGCTTCTTTCACAAGTGCTCACTAGTTTGCCGGCGTTACACGTCCGGTTGGAGGTCACCGAGACGCGGTTGGCTGAATTTACTCGTCTCATATTCTGTTGGTAACAGTTGTTTTTTCCTTCCGACCAAAGCTTACTTTTTCCGTCATAGTTGTATAGCGGTTAAGTATAATTGAGAACCACTGATGTATCACTGCTTGTGATGGTAATGATGTCAAGACGAGTGAAGTTTTCACTACAGAAGTAGTACCGCACTATTTGTTGCTTGATGAGTTTCATTAGAAGATTAATGGGAAGGGAATTGAAGGCCACATGTAAGCAGAGTCGGTGAACCTTACGATTTACCGTAGCAGCTTAGGACCGATAGCCGTCTTGACAAATAGGCTGTCATCATCTTCGGTTAGCAACAGCCGTGCAACCTGAAGAAGCTGCCGATTGATAGTTACGTAAACTACTTTGAAATCGTGTTGACCACAGCACCATTGACTTCACTCTAGGCACGACCGAATCATCAAATCTGAACGCTCACTCACTCTCGCTTGTGAACAATGATCAGGTTGCCCGATCGTCTCGAGAGAAGACAGAATAACTGTCCTGTTAGCTCCAATAGATAACGAACTCTGATAAGAGCGAAACTCGAATCGAGTGCTTCTTTTCGAAAGAGGCTGGCTGCAAAGTCTATCTGGATGCAAACGCTGTGATCAAATGTGAGTGATGGTCAACTTGAAAATAAACCAAATCCCCGACTACTCATCAGTACTTTGAAATCATTGGTCGTGGTGATCCGATGTCCGAGAGTCAACAACAGTACGCGCACGATGAAATGCAACAGGAGTCCTCAGGCCATCAATCATACACACTGTCGGTTTTGACTTCTGTTGTCGGACTCATTTAGGGAGCACTTGCCCTTCAAAACGGTACCGTTCAAATACGCTCAGAGTTCATCTGTAGTGAAAAACAGCGTGCTCTCCACATTCCGGCATGCGGAAAGTGGCACTCTCTTTAGGTTAGGTTAAAAGTATTTATTGGGTGGTTGCCGTCGATGGCTGTTCGGTGCGACTCATCTGTTTGTTTGGTTGCTTGGCCTTCACTTCACATGTTTGTCTCGATTCTGTAAACAAGCTTCTGTCTAGCCCGTGTTTACACAGTATTGGTGCGAAACTTCTGAATTGTATGTACAGTCAGGGTCATGTGAATTCGTGACAGTAATTTGTTCCACTGTGTTGTAGGTTACGTCGTCTGTCGCGGCTAGCCGTTTTCTGTTCTATTCTGAACTATTTTAGTGCATGTGACGTTGAAATTACTGGTGTTGTTTATGACCACGCATCGATCTATCTCCCGTTTGTGAATCAAATTTTTGCCATTGTTCTGGATCTTTCCAGTTTGCGCTTTTACAAACGTGTCATAATCTTGAACGGTTTAACTGCAAAGTTCAAACCAACCAACTCTTCACTTTTCCACTACACAGTGGTCCCGTTAGAAGGGACCACTTGCTCGGTCTCTTGAAGGAAGCTTCTACAAGAATTTAGGATCCTAAAAAGATGATCCCCAAGTAGGACCACGAAACACGACTCTGGTCCTAGGTTAGTTTGATTTCCTCCACAACGTCTGTGTTGACAATTCTGTCATTCGAATTTAATCTGAACGAGATAACTGACCAGATTATTCTACAAACGGCCCGGGTTGTCCTGTGGTGTTTTTGTAGTTCTCCCATCGGTTTTATACGAACATATTGCTTCCGTCGTTCTGTTACATTTCAAACCACAGCTAGACGGCAGACCGCGGCAAACATTTGCCCAGTATCATATTAGGTTACTTATAACCCGTACACGGTGTCCTGATCTCATCTTATTTATTTAAAACGGCACGTGATTTATGTCTGACAAATCACCGATACTTTTGACATGGTGTTCAAACGATATCAGCCATACGCCATTCCGATTGCTCACATTGAGTGTCAGTTGGTGCTTTATTATGATTTTGGGGCTGACACACTTAAACGATTCACATATCCCATCAAGCGTTAAGCGTATTGAGTTTCACGCGTCAGACGGGGTTGGCCTGTGCAGAACGTCGGAGAAGACGTTTCCGTCTCTAGAACAGCGTATTTTAGTTTGAAGAGAGGAACACAACAGGCCAATCGGCACGAGAGCTTACTCTTACGAACCAACCAGTCATTCTAACAGAGTGGATGAGGTATACAAAGAAACTGTGTTTGCTCTCCTGCATGATATTCGTGGGAGAGGTGCACCAACAAGTCGTAACGAACTCAGTATAAACTGAGTATGTTATCGATGCACTCCGATGCGTAAGCGGAATCGTCCCTCTCCCGAAGGAACCAATTTTGTTCGTTTCCCTCACTTGTTTGTCCAATGAGGGATTACTGTATATGTGTACATACGTGTGTATTATATTATGTACATATAATACACTATATGCATGTGTATCATATCGATCGCGTTGGCGTCTCTTGCATCCGCGTCATGCTCCCACCATGCGACTGCTTCTTCCGACGCAGCCTAGGTCGGTCGTAGATTACAGGGGATTGCTTGGTATTTGTGGTAGGTGTTCGAGCTAGTAAAGTCTCTGTAGTTTGGTAGACTTTTTCATGTGTGTATTCGGCTCAGGTCAACTACTTGTTAGATTTTGGCGAAGGCATCAATGGTTTCGGCCAGAAACAGGTCAAATCCGCATCCCTGCGAGTAGAAACTGTTTACTATGATGCTATGATGATATGATGTATCATAGACGCAACAAGTGGCAGTCCATAACCATCTGATCTCTGAGTTCCTCAGATAGTCCCACAGTCATGTGATTGATAAATCGTTCTTTCACGTGCTTTTGGCCTGAACCCACACTAAGCTGCGACATAGAGTAGCCAAGTTTAGTTAGCACGTTTGGGATGATCGATGTGTTTTGCTTTTGTTTGTGAACAACACAGCAGGTCTTCTACTACTGGTTTGACGACCACTTTTCCCTCATCCGATGCATGTGAACGGACACGCTAGTCTTTTGCTTTTACGTGCCAGCGGTCGTTGTACGCAAACGACAGGAAGCAACACTAACAACATTCGCGATGGCCATCACTGCCATTGTAAACGTGTGTATAGGCGTGCAGTCCGTTAATCCAGTTATCTTGTGTGATGTTGCGACCTGTCAATTCCGGTGTAGTAGGTTTTGCGAACTCCGAACGGTTGACTAATTCTCTTGCGCGCGCATTGACCTTGTTCGGTGTATGTGCTTATACGGACTTATCTCTGGTCTCCTTTTACGTTGCCGCCACCACCGCCTTTGTTCGTTCAAGTCGTCGTTTGACCGAGTGCTTCATGTCCACACCCTTATCGTAATATGGTCCCGTTGTCAGACTTTCTGTCCTCAATTAGTCATCTCTCCTCTGTATCGCTGGCGGGCGTTTTCTGCCCATGTTTGTCCTGTTGTTCTGTGTGTGCATGTGTGGCCCGCATGTTTATCCGCTATTGCGGTGCACCGTTTCGCTCGAACGGGCAAGGTTTCACGGGCGTTTTGTCTTTCAAATCTCTTTATATGGCCGGTAAGTTTTGCCAAGACTTTCCTGCTAAAGTTTAACGTTGTCTTAGAAACGCATCTAATGTAGCAGAACAGTCAGAAAACGTATCGAGTCCAACGTTCCCGGGTGTATATTTTTGGACACACACCTGTCATTGGGTATTAGAGGCGACAGATGGAATGGAAATCGGAAGTGTTCAGTGTTTGTCACAAATCCTTCCTTGTCATGTAACGCTGAACGCTGCTAGAGCAACTGGAGCGTCCATGCGAACGGCTTGTGAATACACAACAGTGTTGATGATTGTTAACTTTACAGCGAATATGAGGGCGTGGAATAAGACACTGAATGCGTTGGTAACGTTCGCCACTTGACTTCCGTCGGTTAGGAGTGATTATTTAAGCATGCAGTTGCTTCGAAGTGCGTTAATTGATTCGATTACCCGCAGGTAAGCAAATCCTCCGTATGTAGTAGCGTTCATCTCAACCGCATAAAACCTTTGTCTTGACTTGTTCACTTTGGTTTCCCTTTTCCTCTACGTAATCTTTCATATCCTCCGGATGGCAGCAATTAGTCGTTGCCTTAGTTGTTTGTCTTCATATGAACCTTTCGTTTGGATACGATTTTAACATAAACGTCTTCTTCTGTTGCACATAATTTTTTCCTCGCAAACAGTAGGATGTTGAGTCACTTTTATTGAATACCTGTCCCACTCGGATTAGCCGTTTAGAAATTGTAGGCATCCCTTTGTTGTTGAACGAGGTTTTTACTAATTGGGTTCTGCCCCACACTGCTGTTTCTTCACTAACCCGTGGTTGATTTTCGTAATATTGCTGCTGAACCCCAGCATTACTCACGGATGCATTGCAGCCGGCGATGATGTTTTGGTGATACAGTTGTCTAGTGTGCATGAATACAACTTCCAAATTTATCCTGTATCTTAGGTGTACGTAAATTTATATGCATATTTGCCATTAAACTAACACAACTTTGAATTTTTCTGGATTGTGGCATCCAGAAGCCCTAACGAGTCCGCATTAAGGCCGTGTACAATTTGTCTGAGATCTTTGTACGAAAGAAACGCTTTATTGTGCATGTGTATGAGGATGTGTATAAAAAATGACCAAAGTTTGTTCGTTAAATTCAGCGCCTAACCGGCGACTTCAAGCTCTTTTCACCCCTCAAAAATGCTATAGCACTAGTGTTGATTCTCATCCACGTAATCTCTCGGCATGTTTCCTGCACTGTAGATGGAGTCTTGCTTCGTGTTGAACGAATACAAGCCTCATGTGATTAGCGAGATAACAATGTTCCAGTTGAGCATGTAAAAAATTTTCAACCTGGTCCTCTGGATTGATTGATTGAATGATATTTTTCGTCCACTTATCTGTTTCATGTTGTGAGTATTGAAGTCGCACCCATTTATTGATCAGTTTTGCATGTACACTGAATTTGCAGTTAAAATTCCCAATTTGTTTGCATATGAACTTCCTTTGTGACATTTGTACACAACCGGGAGTTAAAACTGAACTGAAGTCGTTTGTTTGCACGCGCGCCTGCGGCCGGATACTTCGTTGTTTGTACTGTCACTGTTCGAGTTCATCGTGATGAGGAAGTTTTACCACGACACAGGTTCTCGTGCTGTGGTTGTTTTTTAATATTTCTGTTATTTACCAATCATTGGTTAGTAGTAAGGGATTTTTGGTCAACATAGGTTGAGCATTGTTTACAACCGATTGCAGCTATCCCAATCTTGTAGACTTTGTGGTCAATCCCTTCTGAAAATAAGCACTGTGTTCAAGTTTTGCTTGCGTTATGGCTCGCCACTGGTGTATACCCTTGCCACAGCCAGCCTTGCAGCTCTGGTCACACTTTCTTGAGGCAGGGCTATGCATTAATGATGGGCTCTAACAAATGAAAGACTCTTGATGTTTGATTCTGGCCACTGCTGCACTCACTAGATGTATTGAAAATTACATCAGGCTTATGGGTGATACCAAAGGTTTTTTAACCATGTTGCTTAATACACTGACGGTTACACTCAGCCGTTTAACGGCCGGAATACCTTTTTAAGTGTTCATTTTTAATCCGCTTCTTTCGTATCTAGGTAACAGTGGTTTTGCAACCACGAAAATAGTTATGCTGTATGCTGATATGGTCGCACCCCACTATCTAAACACTTCTACGCAGCCGGTATTGCAACATTTGGCTTATACGATGTAGGTGTGCTTGGGAGGAGTAAATTCTTAGTCATCATTACTCTCAGAGTCAATGCAGAGTACAAACCTGTCTACCACCTCAAAGTAGCATAATAGGTCCATTGCCCTTACGGCATTGAAAGTCTGTGTGATGGGAACACTTTCACTGTTCTCTGACACGTTTTTGGAACACTCAAAAATGTGTTGGTCTCATCGCATAGGCCTCGGCATATCTGATAGGTTTTACGAGCGTCAGTCCCTCGCTTGCCACACTGTACGGTTTCTCGTGGTTTAGCTTAATCTCGAATCTGTGGTTAGCAATCAGCGCTGGTCACCAGTGTTTAGCTCTTCAAGTCGTCATCTGTTTCCTGACTGATGCTTAATAAACAATGGTCGCGTGCGGCTGAATTTACCATCATGAACACTCCGGAATCAAAGTCAGAGGCATTGATGTCAGTTTTGACCATTACTTTTCGGCTTTTTGTCGATACCGTTCTGATTTGTTTCGGCACTTCCGTAAAAATCCGTGTATTCAGTTTTACATGCTTATGTATGAATTACATGATCAAGCAAACTAATGACGTACTTGTGCGCAAACTCATGGAATTCCTTCCCACCAGTGCCCACATTGCTGCCGAGTTTTAGGCTGAATGAGGGATTGCACTCTTTCATTAACCAACAGTTAGCTACCGAACTTTTTACTGCGACTTTTCTGCCTTTTGTTGCTCTTGTGTCAAAACGAGTTAGCCGTTCATTATGGTATGTGGAAGACATCTGTGTGCGCGTTAGGAGCGTTAAATATGTTACACCAAACTGTATTTGAATGCTCATATGTACAGATAAGCACTCTCAGAATTTCACCACCCTCTAATATATACGTTCACATTTTTTTTTACTATTGGGTGACGTAATATGGATTGGTGGCTCAACTTTTGCTTCTCAAATGTGAAGGTCGGCGGACAACCGAACACAAGCTATCAATCCGGGCTACCAAATCCACAAATATTTCAAGCGCTGTACCTACTCCTCGGCTTGTCAGCGTACTAGGCTTGTCTGTCTTGAAAACTTACGGGTGAACCATCTTATTCCATACCTGATACCGTCACCATACACACAAGGCTGCCGAGAACAGGAGTCTTGGTACATCCTTCGCGCGATGGGCTTAGCAATTTCAAAAATGTGTCGAAGGAGTGCTGGAGGTTGTGGCAACCTGCCCTCGGTGACCGTTAGACATTGCTAAGCTTAATGATAACAAAATTCTTTGTAGTGTCAGAATGACTTTGGCTAATCTACACTACTGGTGGTCCGAAAACACATTTTTCTACAGAAGGCCAGCTGTACGGCGCATTCGTACGTGTTTTTTCTATTTAACAGGATGAATGAGGGGTTGTTTTTTTAACGGGAGATTTTTAGGTCTAACTGCCACCGCTTGCACGTGATTATCCGTGTTTCTTTACGTGATCAGACACAACCAAACGATAATTTCAGATAGATAGCCATATAAACATCCATTTCCAATGTTCCTTCCAGATATGGTCGTTTGGTTCTGCTGCACAACAGCCTTAGTTACGAAACCTACGGTTGACTAGTTTTGACAAAATCCTCGGAGAATACATGTACAGCCTCCGCGAAAACATACCAGTTCATCCTAACCTTTGGTGGTCATATCAGTGGACGATCGATAGACACAATCGCGGGTTAAAAAGCAGACTGTTTATCTGTTGAAGGGATGTCCAGATTCGTTCAGGTTTGTCCAGATAGATTCACAAAAGCGCACTGAACTCGTCTCCGATAACTTTTGTTGTGTGTGAGGATGAAGAAAGGTTTGAAAGGTGTACAGCATTTACTGGTTTTTGAACATCGTACCAATTCTAACGTAGTGTTCTTTAAAAGCCCGTCTGTGCGATATATGATAGGACTCAAAGCAAGCGATCGACAACGCCTGGGCGTTCAATTTTATACCCGCAGTTCCCAATTGATTGATCACAGTGGTTCGCCTTTTAGTCTTGACTACCAAACGTTTTCTACGCATGCCCAAATTAGCTGGCTCATGCGCTGTCGCACTGGCCTACTTCTGATTCTTCTCTCTCGAATGCGAATGTGTAACAGCCTATCATGCCTTTCTTCTCCGCCTCAACCACGCATCGAACCGGTCTGTTTCTCACCCTCCCCCCCCTTTCTCTCTGTTCAGGAGACCAATCCCGATTTGGATCAGTGTGCTATCTGTATTGAGCCTTACTGTGCTTTGGACAGTGTCCGTATCCTTCCCTGTCGGTAAGCACTCTATTGATGTACTCGTTTCTATCGTTCGGTTGTTCAGTCCACTGACGTCTTTTTAGTGCATGTTTCCCTGCTTGTCACAACGACCACCCCCTTGCACGTTTCGGTTTTCTGTTTTAACTGCTTATGACAGGTAAGTTAAATTTCATCATTTTGAAATCGTGAAACATTTGCTACCATGTGACAAACTATAACCTGAACTCTCTCAGATTATCCGAACCAAGATAAGGACAGTCAAAGTAATCGGAACCCGAGCCGGCAACCGCGTATGGTTGATGGTCAATATCGGTACTCTCGAAGTGGGTGTATGTTTGTCTATCTGATCATGTGTGATGGGAAGTCTGGTAGGATAATCTGCGTTTGTCGTACTAACGCGGTACAGACGAGTCACTATCCGAAGGCATATTGCCACAGTAGTCTTTTTCATTGACTGGAAGTCCATGGCGCACAACTTACGAATCAAAATGCCTAAGCTTAGTTGATGTTAAAACGTCGAAAACGTTTGTTTTGAAGCGTTCGTGAGAATATCGTGAAAATGACTATTGTAAGACCATCAAGCTTCTTCTGTTTATACGCTTCCAGCATTCGCCTCGGTGGCCTGCTTATGATGCTTGTAACATATACTGCCTATAGCTCACATCCTCATTCTACCACGCCATTTTAGTACACTTTCGTTTCGAGCTTTCCATGTTTCTGTCTGTGGGCACGCCATCCAAATCTGTTTTGAATATGTGAGTTTTTATCTAATTTCCAGCAACCCCTTAATTCCTGTTCCACGGTTGTTTTGTTAACAGTATGCTTATTTGTCGAGCTTTCTCCATAGGTTGCAGATTCGATCCTGTGAGAAGTCTGTAACTAAGGTCAGGACACATTGGATCGCACTGTCTAAAACTGAAACACATTCCGTACGGCTCGAAACTGTACCGTGTTCTTATACCTCGCTGTACGGAATGAGATTATTGTGAAAAGTTATCAACGTCTGAGCTTAGCGACCCTACATCAATATTCATCTTTCATCCTGAACCCGTTCTCAGGATACCGCTGTCGACTAGCCTGATGAGTCCTGAGGTATAATTTCGGACTACAACCGAGATTCCGTTAGTTTCTACACAACGTTCGTGATCGCCCTAGACGTTTGATTTGGTTAGACAGAGAATAACAGAGAATGTTTGCCCTAATCACTTACATTATCGGTTACTGGGCAATGACGCACGGCTGAATGCGAGGACAAGGGTATGAGGCTATCTTGGTAGACAGGGATGAAGGTTTTGTAGTTGGCAGGTTGCCCCAGATTTAACATATTTAGACGTATATCCCTGTGGTATCAAGGATGTATACTAATAACGTGCTCTGACAACAATGAGACCCGAGTCTAATACTTCTTTCTGGAAGAAGTTGGCTAGAAAGCCTATCTGGATGCAAAAGCCGTGAATATTGCCCAGTTTCCATCTTTTTATACATACACATATATGCAGAGAAAATGATGTTTGAAGAGGAAGTAGTCCTTAAAAATGTGTAATGCCAAAGTTACATTCCAGATTACCATTGCTACCAACCGACTCACCTTTCCTAACTCGACCCAAATACAGAACGTAACAGAGTAAGTGTATGGTAAAATATTCCCACGGTTATTTTTGTCTCTCTCTTCGTCTAGTACGGGATTTTATAGTTTTTTAACGCATACTTCATTTTCTAGGCATAAAACCGCCATCTTCCTATCGACTGAAAAGAATTCTAGACCGATAGAGAAGGAGTTTGGCTCATGTAGTACAGAGTATATTTTTGAGTAGTTGGAACTGATTCTGCATACTAAATAAAAGGTCATTCTGTGTCTGATTTATGTGGACATCTCAGTGTAAGACAGTTTATGGAGCTACAAAGTTGAATGTGGTCTCCATTTTTCTTGAGGATTGCTATGCGCTACTGGTACATAACTGTTCGTCAAAAGAATGCAAGTTTTATTGTGACAGATCAATTCGATTGCCTTAGTTAGTGTCCTTCAGCTTCGTTCCCGATGTGTAATTGCATCTATTTCCGCATGCTCATCTCATCATCATACCTCAAAGATTCTCCGTTATGCTCGGATCTGGACTGTGCTCAAGTCAAGCCATGGGATCAATGTTGTTCTACGTAAGCCATATTTTTCCATCTTACCAGTGTTGTGCTGAAGCGTTCAGCAGACATTGAGCCGAAGAATGTTACCAGATTGTGAAAGTGTGAATACACAAGATTGCACACAATTTTCCCATCCCGGTGACAATCCATGTGCCCCCACTGTTAAGATTGAAGACACTTCAATTCATGAGAGTCACCTACAAAATGGTGCGAACTGTGTAATATCAAATCCTTTTCAAAATTGTTCTGTTGTCTCATCCATTCATCTGGTCCACCACATTTGTTTAACTTCTTGTTGAGGTTCATCGACTTCTGTTCGTATACCCACGATATGTGCTGAGTAGTCCATAGTAATGTTCGCTTTCTGCATTAGGCGGCCATGCTCGACCGGAAGTGACCTGTTCTCTAACTTTCTGTAAACAGCTGTTTTTGAACGACGGATATCCAGCTATCTTCTGGTGTAACTAACACCCAGCACGACGTTCGAAGCTTTTTCTACCAGTCTTTTTGAGGTTGAGGCCAACTAATTCTCTTTTGTCCGCCTGCTTCATTTGTACTCATGTACCATTAAGAATTTGATGTGCTGTTGCGATATGTCGAAAATCGTGTTACATCTTACTGAAAACCAAAAGACCTCTCTCGTCAAACTTCGTAAGCTGTATTCCTTTGAATATACGTCATTCGAAAACTTGTAATCGCTTACGATCGATAACCGAACGGTGCTCAGACGATAGTGCACCTTTTGGTTGTATGTCTTTACATCTATACAAGGCGAATGCAACTCATTACCTCGCAGATAGTCACATTTCGTTTTAGTGTTTTACTAAGCACTTCGCAGTGGAATTGAGATGGATGGGACGAGGTAATTCTGATCTTTCACATCAATTTAGTTTTTATGCCTGCTGAAAAACAACGTGTTTCGACCTATGTGCATTTAGTAATCACATATACTTATAAAAGGTAGTCTTTCCTGTGTATATGTGAGCGATCTATGCCCAAACTCTGGTATGCGCATCACCATTAGAGGAGGCTCATGTGTAGCCCACAGCATGA
The DNA here is from genome assembly GCA_008508345.1 of Paragonimus westermani. NCBI lineage: Eukaryota > Metazoa > Platyhelminthes > Trematoda > Plagiorchiida > Troglotrematidae > Paragonimus > Paragonimus westermani. Next base: position 37,997 of record QNGE01002712.1, read on the forward strand.
CTATCAGCATCTTGATGTTGCCCATATTTTCGTTGGTTGGGGGCCGATGATGTACAGCTCACGGATCAAACTGCCCGAGCTCAGTCGATGTTAAAACGTCGGAAATCCAGTTAGAAGACGTCTATTTTGAAGCGTTCGTGCGTTGTCACGAAAATGACTGCTATAAAACTGCCAGGCCTCTTCTATTTATATGCTTCCAATGAAATATACAGCGTTTATCGCCACTTAAGAATCGAGGATGATTAGTCAAGAACTAAGAACGATCGACTAAAAGCCTGCATTCACTCTTGGCTCGTTAACAACAGAAAGCTCCGTGTTAGGACATAGTTGATCAGTTCCGATTCAGGATGTCGGTACCAAGTTTTGCCATGCTCACGGTGTTTAAATCTGGGAGAGTTGGGTTCACCTTATCTCATTATCATCTTCGAGCATCTTTGTACCCTGCCTTGTAGCATCCTTTAGGTTCGATGTTATGTGACTGAGCTGTTTTTGTGGTACGAGGACCATGTACGTTTGGATGAGATGAGAACCACTAAGCGGCTGCTGCCTTACATTTATCATTGTTCTCATTTGCACCTGGGCTGCTTCTACGTAAGATGCCGTGTGTTTGAGTTTGTAAATTTAGTCTCATCTTCCCCTCTTCATTTCCAAACTAGTGTCTTTTCTTTCCACGATTGTACTGCGATTCAATCTCATTGCAACTGTCTTTATATTACTGTCAATGATGAGGGTGACGATTCGTGCCGGACTAGTGTGTCCAGTAAGTTCTTGACATAGTTCTGATCCGTGTCGCTCGTTGGCCAGTCTGCAACAAGTATTATACGAGGAAAAGCATAGATTCATGGGACGTATGTGTAGGATCATTGTTTTGTTTGTGAATTTCGTTTTTCTGTGGGTGTAACGTTGTAATCGGCAACAAAAATGCTCGCTATATTTTAATGTGAAAGACTTAATTTTGTGCGCTAGCAAGGTCAACAAGTTTGTGCGCATTCATCCTTATAAACGCGCTAAAAATCATCTATGATCGCCTCATCTTTTCATTGCTGATGCCAATGAAAATCAGTAGCACATCAAGTCTATCCAACTCATTTTCTCCATTATCACATCCACCGAGACAGGTTTCATCTGTACGTGTATCTCTTTCAATTTTCATAGATGCTGAATGCATTTCTACGTGAGAAGAGTTAGCCTGTCTTTTTTTTCAATAGTCCAACCTGGTACAGTCTCTGTTTCGGATTTATAATACATTCGACCAACAATAGTGCTGTTTCTCGCTCCTATTTGTATGCGCATAACGTTTTTCAACATTTTAAAGCCCGTAAGTCGGTTGTTTCTGAAATTTTCTCTGATCACATCTATATGATCTTTTTAAATCACTTAGATCCGGTTCTAAGTATTCCATATCCTTACCCGTGTCCCCGAGTGTTTCACTGCCCGTCACTTATCATTCAAGATGGATGTGTAGTTTCTTTCCACTCCATTCATTTGACTGTATACAGGTTACGTCGGATTAGTAATTTGTGCTGGCTACGATTAGGACAACTTTTCTTTTTTCCGTCTGCTGCGGGTTTGATCATTCACCCATCAAGATGCATGAAATAAATTTTTTTTGATCTGTATGATATCTATTGTTTGCTTAGTTCATGTGAGGAGCGTTCAGTGTAAGCATTGGTTTCAACTCCGAAATACTTCCCATTGGATTAGGCACCTACCTGTGCTTTTCTCGTTTGATCGATCCTAGAAGTTTTCTTTTTTCGTTCGCCTGTGGAAACGGGCCTCTTGGGCGAACGACTGCTGATACGTTCCCATCTCGTAGGTCATTCGGCAGTCTACTTCTTGTTCAACTACATTTTGTAACCAAACAAAATCCTCCCTTTGTGTTCTCCTATGTGGAACTAAGGAGTAGCCTACTTTCAGTGACTCAATTAACACGACTATCGTTTTTTCGCTCCTCATTTAGCTGCCTATCAGTTGAACACCACGACATCCATGAGTCTGCACGATTCTCGGGTAACATGCGCGTATGTCATGTAACGTCTCGTTCAGCGCGTGTGAGATTTGTGCATCGTATGTGTGTGTTTGAGGGATGTAGACAGTGTACATCTATTGGATGGTCATGGGGGTTTGTCCCGTATCCTTCTCTGTTAGGTCGCCAATTAGAAACTTTTCTAAGTGGATAGTCAAGGTTTTCATATTTCGTGACAATGTAGTTGCTTGACTACCCCGCGGTTTTACCCAGCTGTCGGTGGTCACAGTATGTAATGCTCGGTATACTGAACGCCCAGCTGACATGCGGAGTATGTGACCCAACCATCGCAGGCTGTGTAATACGACTAGTTGGTCAATTCATCACGCATCCCGAGCGTTTTAGAATGCGCGCGGGCGAGCGGCCGTATTACTCACGCGATTAGATCAATTGATGTGGGCTAATTGTCGTAGACAGCGATGGTCAACCACAGCAAGTCTGTCGATATCTTCGTTGCAACGTTGCACGTTTCCGAACCATAGAGCAAAACGGAACTGACATAAGCATTTTGTACTTTTCTGTTCATCGACAGCTGGGCTTCTTTTCGATGCCACAGGTGGCGCAATGTTACAAGTTGGCGAGATATATCAAGGTGTCCACGGTCTCAGGTGGATTGCCTGCGATAAATAGGTTGGGGATAGGAATGCCCCAGTCTTGAAGCAGCACTCTGAAGGTGTGAGGCGTATTGCATACAAACCACCAGCCTGGCCACTCCTTGCTTAGCATGGTCTACCTATCTTCGGCAGCGGAACTAAGTAAGACAGTGTCGTCCGCATACTGCAAATCGGTCAACTGAGCGCCATAAGAAGCTCAACGCCAAACTCACTGGATTACTCAAGCTCACTTTCCAGAATGTCGTCCGTGACAAAAGTGAACAGGAAGGGGCAAATCGGACACCCTCGATAAAAATCACCAGAAGTGATGAACGCCTGAGACAGTCGTCCATAAACCCTAGTCCTGCTTGCAGAGTGGGCATACATTGAGCTCAACGGATTCACGTATTCTCCTGGGACTCCCATACGAAGATGACAGTTCCAGAGAAAGTTATGAGCAACCAAATCGAAAGCAGGTTTTAGGTCTAAAAAGGCCATGACTGTCGAATGCTTATGAGTGCCGATGCTCCAGGATCCGGACAGGAATCCTGCCTGTTCTTAATATATCTGACTTTCTCTGGGTTTAGTGAGCCGACGTAAATTGAGGTCTGTGAGGGACTTGGATACAACAGAGTGATGGCTCTTTCATTGTCACATAAAATTCGGCCCTTTTTGAAAACGGGAATTACTATTGATAAGCACCAATCACGAGGTACCTCTTCAGTTCCCCCAAACAGTCTGGAGGGATTTTGTCAGTTTTGATACCAACCTCTTTCCACCATTCTTAAAAAACGGAAGAGAGCTATCTGGTCCAGGAATCTTTTTATGTTTCAATAACTGCAGGGCCGCTTCTGCTTCCGACTGAGGGCCGTCTGGAACAAAATAATTCGTCTACATAATCTGCTTGAAGTCCAGCTGAACTGTTTCTCAAGATATCTAGCCCACCTGTCAAGTCGGTGCGGTTGCTCTCACACCGACTCGACGACCAGTACAACCACGGGCCAGGGGAAATAAGTTTCTGCTATTCCCAGATAAAAAGTGATGAGGAAAGTCTATTTTCCCAAAAAATGGTTTATTTTTTAAGATATCTCAAAAATATCGTGATTTTGAATTTTCTTTTCGCGCCATTAATTCACACGAGGGTTCTTCGAGGTTATTCAGCGACTATGTATACGCAGACACTGGTCTCCTATGTTGTCATTAGTTTGAGAGCTGATGATGAAGGTCTTCTGTGTTCTGGGGTTTTGGGTATCGTTACGCTCTATGCTGCGTATCCGTGATTAGTATATTCATGCACTAGTCCTTCCTCGTTATCTTTAGCCAGCGGATTATAAAATGGCTTGTTCTACCTCTTTCGACTAGTCAACCAAGTGATGCTGCTCACGATCTTTGTGCAAGCTTTTGGTCAGCTTGCGTTCAAGCTCTCAGTGATCGTCATCACGCGTAGGGCCAAGTGGAGTCTAGTGACAATTGTGTTCGTGAGGTTTATCGAAGTGACGAAAATCCACTACTGTCACAACTGCACAGCTCCTTTGGAGTATACTGGTTCACAACAAGCTTTCATAGCTGCTGCGATTTGCATCCAGTGCTCGTTAGGATCTCTCATCTAACTTAAACTGGGCAACTTGTTCACCAATGCTTCCTGGTAGCCGTTATTCACATTCTTGTTGCTCGATTGTCAGTCAAATATCGTGCATTTACGAACGTATTTCCTCCGGGCAAATGACAAAACAAAAGGGGGGTACGTATAACATTCAAAATGAACGACAGTCTTTAACGGAGTGGAGGCGCCTGTAATTGGTTATATGATCTCGTTCATGGTTGGAAAACAAGGAGGGTCACCATGTAACTGCTTTTTCCTGTGTTGAAATTCGCTGCTCTAAAGCTGGAGACCTTGGAATGTGCACAGCTGCAGCAATCTCTCACCATTGTCGGCACGTTGTATCCGGACACCAGACATACCTTTCAACCGCTCTTCTCCTGGAGAAATACTACCAAGTTGAGTATTCAAGTCGCTTGTTAGTATGCTGATGTCGGTGTTTGGTCTGCTTCAAAAGGTCAACGAGGGTGTCCTGGAACACATCTTTTTTTTAGCTGTCTGTTGTAGCGTACGCTGGTATTAGGACTACACAACGGTTTTCTGATTTGTGTTGACAGACTAACCGATTTGTTGTATCCGACGGTGCATAAGCGACTGTTCACTTGAACCCAGTCGACCAAACGTTGCACTGCTCTGGAACTCAGTGCGGTACCCACTCTAGCTTGACTACGAAACTCTGCTTCGACTTCATCAGAGACCCTGAGAGAGAAATGCGTGGATTGACAATTATCTAGAGGTGAGCACAAGTGAATAACGGTACTAATATCGTAGACTCGCGTCTCTGACGCTCAACACACATCAAGTTCCAGACTTGATAGAATACTGCCAGAGCAGCTTGCTGACCAACTTGATGGAGAGTGCGGACATTGAAAGCGCCCAACGTTTACCAGTTGTCTTGGCTTTAGGAAAGGCGGGAAACTGGGTGCGTAAAACAAAGAAAAGGTGATAACGAATGGATAATGTTACAGTGGGGAGAACGACAGCTTCTGATAGTTCCAGGTCGTTTATTCTGCAGAAGGGGGTTAACTGGAGAGAAATTACCCCGAGTATCTGATCCAAAAGTCTCAGCTGCGAGACAACAGGATACAAGGTTTTCTTGGGGGATCCTGTCCGAAGTCACAGTCTGATTCACTTGACAGTGAAGAGCTTGCCTAGCCCGAGTGAATAGGACATTAATGTCCTATTCTCAGCACTGCTCCGCATAATGGATGTATTGCAAACCACATCAGGCTTTTGGATGATACTCGATATTTTTCGACCGTGTTGGATAATACGCCGACGGTCACGATCAAGCGTTGAACGATCGAGGTGCTGTTTGTTTGGGAGTATCTTTTCTAACCCCCTTCTTTCTGATAATGAAGACAGTAGTGTCGCAACCGTATAAGTAATTCTGCTGTATGCTCATAGGACCGTACTTCGTTACCTAAGCACTCCTACGCGATCAGTAGTGCAACACCAAACCCTGTGTGTGCATCTGATTTTCGTTTGACTGCTTTACTTTGGCTTGTTTTACAAGGTTGTACCTGGAAAGACAGAGGTCTTAATCAGCATAGCTCTCCGGATCAAAGCAGTCCACAGGCCCGCCAACCGACTGATNATATATATATATATATGTATATATGTATATATATATATGTATATATATATATAATAGGTTGCAGGCTGTAAATCCATCAGTCGGATTATGATAGTATCGCCTATTTTTATTAACCAGCCCAGCCCAATAGCTTCGCAAGTGATTTTAACAGAAGCCATCTCCAAATCTCCTCAGTATTTATGCTTGCATTGATCCGACTTGTTCTTAGGTATTGGCTATTGGAACAAACAGACCAACAGTTTCTGTTGTTCCGTTGTAATTGGATTTCATTCTGACTGTGTATGTCCTGTCCGCGCGCATAACTGCCACTCTTTGGACTGTGGTTGTGAGTTGGCACGGATAGATTTGATGAAGTCTATGGTCTTGGCCGCATGTTCCGTCATCATTTAGGTGAAACAAACGGACGTATATTATCTGTGCCTGGTAAACAACTATCATGTATCCGCTTCTGAGGCGGTTATACGCAGTACCACAAGGCTGTCACTTTCCCCTCAATTGCCCAGTTTGTCAAATGAGCGCTTTTCCAGTGTATGGTCATTTGTTCCCTTTATTTCTACTCCCATCACGTGTACATTGGCCTACCTGCTCTGATTGGTAACTTTTTGCATGTACGAGCAAGAGTATTTTCTCGCGCATAGTAGGAACGCGGTCTGTTCACTCTAGTCTCATGTTCAATGTCGGTTCACGACGTACGGTAATCTGCTGTCTCTGTTTGGATCCTTCTTTAAACAATGCTCCTCCGTTCTGTCCTACTTTCCTCTCTGCTCATTTGGTAGTTTTGTCCCTTGTCTACTTACAGCCTCCTCATTAGTCATTTCACTTACGACGAACCAAGTCCGCTCACTTTCGAGTGTCGTATTTGTCACATCTGTTCATCGGTTCTTCGTAAATTAGCCGAGACTGCAGTTAGAGGTTGTGACGAATATACTAACGACACAGCTGTGTGTGATTGTTTGTGCGACCATGACAGGCAGAACACCACAGTTTCTTAAGAATGTATGCCAATTATTGCATTTTAAGTGGCGGTGTCTCCTGGATACCGCTCTTCATCATGGACGCATATCCGATCGTCTTACAATCAGTTACAGACGGCGTCACCTCTCATTTTTGTCAGGCTGTGTGTATGCGGATTGCTCTCGTTTAGTGTCGCCATTTACTCGATGATGGTTTGTTCGTGAGCACATATTGACAGAAGCTGATTCTCGAAGGGAAACAGCTACTGAATCAGTCAGACTGGTATCAGATCTAAAAATGGTTTATCAAACCCTCAACCGTAACCCGGTAGTAGGCAGAAGTATGTCAAAGAAATGGTATGGCTATGAGGGGAATGTTTTCACTGGACCGATTAATGTTCTGTTTACAGGGTTCCGCCAAATCCTCCGTTTTTTTGAAGGGGTTGATTGTTCATAACTGAAACCCACGCTCCGAAACGGCTGCATCAAGGTTATGGAGGCAACTGATTTGAACGATCTAGTTGAGTTCTACGTTGTTAACTCGTGTTTGTGACAGTCGTCAACGGAGTTTATGCGATTTCTCGCGAAGTGCATTCCCATTTGAGGTGCTTAGTTTGACGTCAGCCTGGTTGTTGGAACTAGGATGCCTTTGTCATGGATTTTGTCGCTTCTCTAGAGGCCGAAGTCGTCTTGAAGCGTGGCGAAACCTTAGGCATGGATCTACTTCTGCCAACTATTTTACGGCTGACTGACGTTGTTATCAAAACCACTTTATTCCTCTGTCCTGTATTCTGTATACAATTAGCATCTGTTCACCGTCAGTGACATTCTTAACGTGATTGTTCAATGTAAAAGTTGTATCTCAACAACTATATTCATCAGTCCAAGGACACCAATAGGCAGTAAATCTAATTTTGTGAGTTTATTTGCTTGTGCAAGTGACCAGTGTATCGATTTATGCATCTTTTGGACTGAATCTATCCACCCGGGTTGTCCAATGCCTCTCGTAGACTCGTTCAAGTGAGCGCTAAACAAGACGATTCGCATATCTGTTCCCCGCTGGTTTAAATTCACGTTTTATTTCACTTCTATATTGGTAACCATTGACCCACCAACCAGAGTTCAATGTCGAACATCGGCTTTTAGTGAGCAAAGTAATCTCGTCACAAAAACGCAATGCATATGACTTCTTTTATTGAGTCACATGCTGTTCAAAGACGTTTCGATAAGTGGACTCAGTCTCATAAACATTGAGCTATACGGTGGCGTTTACGGGGCCTATATAAGGCTTGCCGTTCGGTTCTGTGTCACACGTGGAATGGACGTTGTTAAACTGTCCAAATCCAGGTTGATCGTTCAAACCAACTAAATCTCGAACTTCACTTCAAATGACTTATGATCAATGTCGTTACCATCCCTAACTCTTCCTTGTTATTGTCATATGTGAATCAGTAGTGTACGGTTTGCGTCGCTCACTTGTGTTTCTCTCCACATTGATTTGGATCGCTTTTCGATCGAGTTTTGCGTCCAGTCAGACACAAAGAGTGGTGTCAGGGAGTATGCGACGGTGACTTTAAGCTCGGAATATGTAACGTTTTGTTCCGTCTTCTGAGATGCATGGACTAGTTTGGTTGCATTGAAAGGATGTCAACCGAACATCCGCCACATTGAGCACTCTGTGCCAGTATCTCAGTTGATTGGCGCTATGTTTAACTTGATCACGCGATGACCTAGCGTCAATAACCTAGGCAGGTTACCAATGGGCCAATTGTTTTGGCTCGTGTTCATCATCTGGTCTGTGGCGACCCTCGTGAATCTCGGGATCGATGACCACAGAATCTCAGGAACGTGATCGCTAATTTGGTTCAGTGGTGTGAATGCTGTTATTCTCTATTTAAGTTGTCTGTGAAGTAAGTTCAGCTAGTTCCAAAACTATTAAAACCTACGAGGATGCAAATGCCATCTTGCCCCTATTCGCAACTGTGTTCTTTTCATGATATAAGCACCTCGCTGTTTTTTTAGTTCAAATCCGAGACTTCCTCTTTCTTTTGGTCTTTAACTCAGGACTTTTTTCTCTTATGGTTGTGGCGGTTAAATGTTTGTATCATACGCTGTTATTAATCATGATACTGACCTATTTCCATGCATTTTCACCGCCCCTCAGCCATTACTTCCATAAAGCATGCATCGATCCCTGGTTGCTTGAACAGCGTAGTTGTCCAATGTGCAAATTAGATATTCTGCAAGCGTATGGACTACGGCCCGATTTCTATCCGACCTATGCGGGTTCAGATGGGACCATCGAGACGACGGCAGCACGTGTAGTTGTTCCCGTGGTCGGCAGTATTAGGTCTGGACATGGTTCCGCATCCGGTTCGGACGATGGGATGGAACGCGTTGCCTTGATCCACAGCCATCCCCATGGTGCTCTCACTGCGGCCTACGTGGTGTTTACAACGGCAGCCGCCTCCAATATGCCCTCAGGAGATACGTCAATCGCGACTGTCTATTATATGCGAAACTCCCACGCCGAACTCGACGTTCCTTCCAATTTAGGGCCAGAGTGTCTGCCATCTGCTGCGACCAATTCATTGCCCTCTTTAGCCGGCCCGATTGTTGCACTCTCTAACTTTCCATCTGGTATGCAATCAGAGAATCCCGCGAACCTCGTATTGTGGAATACGGTTGACGTGTGTATGACTACAGCACAGCCCGTAGGCGACTGTCGCACAACCGCACACGGTCTGTTTGACTCCAAGTGGCTGTCCAGCAGTACCCGAACACAATCCCATGGGGTAATCGCCACTCCACATTCGGCTTCACCCAAATCATCATCCCACGATGCTGGTTGGAAGGTTAAGCTCCGCGAAGTCACGACGATCACACAATCATTCACAGCACCTGTCTGTTCAGTTGTCACCAAGTGTGAGGTACGTGAGTATTAGTTTTCCCTATTTTTCATCCCTGTAGTAGTAGTGGTAGTAGCGACGTCGTTTACGAAACTGTGAACTAAGGACACAAACTAATTCGACCCCTGTTGTTGAGGGTGGGACAATCTAAGAATGATCAGCCTTCAGATGTTCATGTGACATTAAGTGGATAATGGAGCAGTTTGCTGTTTTCATTTCACCCTTCATTTATGAGGTCATGTGGTTGCTGTTCATGTGGTTTCGGATAGACATAAGCCCTACATTACGTACCCTACAATTGGGATGGCGAAAGTTAATTTTACGTTATTATTGTACGCTATCAGGTGTTTGCTGTTGTGTGACTTTCTGGATTACACATGATAATTTGACTGCCATCAGACTGCCCAAACTCAGATTGTATTACTACTTACTAGTGCTTGTTTACGTAATATACAGAACGACTTCATCTATTTCAGTTTTAAAGCATTCTGTCTGGCTTATACGTAATTACCCTGAATTAGATGGGTTTGTTTCATAAATCAAAGCGCGATTCATCCGTTTGTTTCAATCCTCTGCGTTGTTACCTGCCTGCGTAACTTTTTGTGATGTGTTTTATCTTCTCTGCTTTAAGACATCTCTTCCCCTTGATTCGATGTCGGTGGGTTTCTTTAGTGTTTTGCTAAACCGAACTACGAATGGGACCGATAGTGGCATAGCGCTGTTTCTTCCTCCCCTTGTTCTGTCATTTCGTTGTTCGCATTTTTCGGATACAAAGTAATCTGGGATTTTCTTGAGGTCGTCTGGAACTTGTAAATTTGTTCGTCAGTGCTTAGATTATGTGATCTTAACACTACATCACGCTTGAGACTTGTTTCCTTTCAATTTTTTTATCCAGTCAGTATATCATCCTATGTTCACTGAAGGAGCTGGCAGTTCCAGTCATACCAATGCGCAGCATTTTCCTCTTCGCGCATTTGTTTCCGTTGCTGCAACAAGCACAATAGATCAGGTGGACAGCCTCAACACTCCACGCGACCTTGAAACTTCAGTCACTCTCACGAACCAATATCAGCCAGGATCCCATGCCTTCCAACTAGCCAATGAACAGGTCGCAGTCTCAGACTTTTCCCCCGTTAACATTATGACCGCCACGCCCTCAAACCCTTCCCCAGCCAGCCCCAAACGTCTGCTTTCAAGGCTTACCCACTCTTTAAAAAGGACTTCTTCCGCGCCTTGCAAACTACCCACGATCGCAGTGAGTCGATCTTCCCGTTTCCATCCATTTTCCTCTTGGTTTGCCCCTCACCGGCATCGTTCAAAACCTGCCGGAGGTCACGCACCTTCTAATGTGATACGTGTTTCAGTTCAATCCACGAACCGACAATCCAGCAACATTGTTGTCAGTGCCAATACCACGGAGGACGCTGACCCGTCTGACCCGCTCTTACGACGAGCTCCGCGCACGTTCCCATATACAAAACCCGTATTTCCATCCGACCGATCTCTACTAGCAGCTTCGACAGACGCGGAACCTGTGAGTTCTGAGCGCATTGTGTTCGCTGTAGTCGAACCGGCACCGTATCGATCGCAATCTGATTCGACTCCAGACCCGTCTGTCCATTCCACGTCAGATTACACAAGTAAAGTTCCTGCAAGGGAACCTCCTCCTGATGTCTCTGCCACTTGTCATTCATTTCCAGAGGGACAGTGAGATTTGTGAAGTAGCTAATGTAGTTGTTGGCTCCGTGGTCTCGCACTGGACTTCATTCTTGTGTTTACTCGTTGTCAGTTCGAACGCTACTTGTAACGTGTTTATTGTTACTGCTATTCCGCACAAACTGAGATATTGAATACCCTGTTGGTGATAGATGATACCCCACTGTTGTAACATACTCCTACTTCCCACGTTTCGTTTGACTTCAACTTTCTTCTCGTGATTGTCATGTATCCTTGTGCGTCATACGTACACATCTAATTTCGCCAATCCCAATCTTATTTCTGGAACTATCAACGGTGTTAAAAACTTGTGTAAGGTTTTCAACTACTGGGTCATTATCTTCGGCATAGCGCAGTCAGTTGGTGTTAGTTGAGTTAATGGCCTTCTACATTTATGGGACTCTCTCATCTGCCCAACTAGCTTACATAGCTTTCATGCCCATCGGTTACGCAATGCGTACAATTTGACCACGTGCTTTATTGTTCCAGCGTGATGTTGGATACATTGTGCAATGTCTTCTGTCTTACACACACGCAACGCAATCGTTTCTGCTTGCTACTCTTCGTGCTCACGTGATTATAGCCCGATCCCTCGTGACCAGTTTTCATTGCCCTCTCTTGGTCATGATCTCCTCTGTCGTTCTAGTTCGGGGACATAGAGACATAAGTGTGTGAGCATCGTCCATTTGTTTCTCTCTTGCCCTACCCAAAGTTCTACATTAGTTGCACATTGGCTTGGATTGTGGACACTTCACCACTATGTACTTCCCTGATTGTTCCTTTCTGTCCTTTATCGATTGATCCATCATTTTATTATTTGCATAATAATAATGACACTATTGCTGCTGTCGGTGCGGTTTGTGTTTGCAGACTAAACTAGTGGTTGTCACCAGGCCGTATGCTGCTCACCTTGGCGGATAGACAGGGTGTGATCCCAAGACTTTGTACACAGAATTCGTTCCTCCGTTGAGCTCGCTAGTGATCAACGTGATTTTTGTTTGCGATTGTCGTGTCTACTGTGCACAAACAAATTACTGTATGTTTTTGACGCGTTTTATCAGATCTCACTGGAACGTGAAATGAGTGAATGTAAACCGTCCACCTTTGGTTGTTTCAAACAGATTTGGTTACTCTTCTCCTAAAGAGGTACCGGCTGCCGTCCCCTTGCGTTCCGTGTCCAAAAGCCAGTTGGATTGGCTGTTCACTTGAATGAAAGTAGTATCGGAGCCTTGCCATGTTTCGAGATACAATAAGTGGTGGGTACGGAGTATTAAAGGGTTAGTAAGTCTTTTTGACGAGACACGTGAGCTTTCTCCCATGTGTTTCGTCGGATTTTGTAAATAAACCAGCTGATTTGATTTGAACCCTGTCTCATGATTAACTAAACGTCGTTCCACTGTTTCTCTGACTGGTTGATGTGGTTCATCACTCTTCTGAGCTGGTTTCATAAAAGCCATCTGACTAGAGATATGTGGAAGGAGGTGGAAATGGCGGACACATCAAGGAGTGCATCACAGATATTTTTAATTGTAGCTGCTTGTGCCAACGAGGCAACCTCTTTGGCTAACCAAATGCACGTTTGATGCTGGTCTGAAGACGATCCTCCTGCTTCGGCCGCTTGAAGATGGGAACTTTCAGAACCCTCCGAGGAAGGTGGTTGATGTGCTCAGTGTGAAGCTTGATCGTTGACGCTCATGAGTAGCAGTGCTGTAAGGAAAACAAATGGTTTTTGCAAAAGAGCTGCCAGTGATTGAGTTCGAAACCTCAATCGAGTGACGACTTAATTTGTGGCATTCAAATGCGTATGATTTGTATGGGTAGAAATTCCTCGTGTTTTGTACTACTGTTGGCAGATTGGTCTATTCTTCTTCGCAGAACAGCATATCCGTCATCATGTCAATGTGTTGGAAGTAAATAGAAAACTGTGTTCATAGACATTAATGTTAAGTCTTTGTGAGTTAACACGAAAAGCATCCCCAGCTTACAGTTGTCGAAAAAGCAGCAAGCCTCCGTCATTGTTATTCCTCAATCGTGTCTTGCTACACGCTAGCGCGACGTCAAGTAATGAATTGGTAAGTCGTCTACTCCAGATGTCTGACTTTCTTGTACTGGTACATTCCTTGAGTTTAATCAGCTAGCCTACCGCTTAGTTCTGCTTTCATAGCTGCACAATCAGTTTGGTTTTTTCTCGGGTATTGATCAGATTGCCAGTCCAATCATAAACGAGTGAACCCGCTAGCCTTAAATGTAGGTCGGTTGGTTAGATGATCTGTTCAACCACCTGATGCGCTTCAGGTCATAATGACGTACAGTCCACTGCGTTCACTATGAAGGTCGTTGTTATTTGCAAACGTAAACGTTTTGATTGTTATTTTCCGATCAAAAAGAAAGTTTATAACGTCATCTCCTTATAACATCTGGTCAATTCTCATATCCATCCCCTTCCTTACTGCCTTTCACGAATTTTCACCCTGTAATATTAGGAAGCTTTATTGTTCTTTGTAGCAGCATGCGCATTTTTCAACGTCCCACTGTTGTTTCACTCTTCGATCTGGCCAGTCCCAAACATTCAATAAGGTTGAAGTACGGCAACCCTGGAGAAACACTTAATCTCTGTAAACTAGTGAGATTCACCTTCGGTCACCCGTCTTGAATGACTGTCATTTCTTTCAGTACACACTTTTCATCATTGCCTTCCGCTTTTATGTTCCGATCCTTCAACATCTACTCACTGGACCGACTCTCACACCCTGAGTTTCACGGGCCAAACAAAAAACAGATAAAGAATACATTTGATCGACCACCGAGATTGTCCCCAATTTGTGAGCTGACATGGTCGGTCCTTCGTTCGTGTACAAACTGGTCAATCCTATTGTGTAACGTCCAAACACTCCCTGTTCATCAAGGTCAAAGCATATCTGACTTCCGATGCATTTTCAAAACACTCACTTTTGGCGATTCAGTTACAACCTGTATAAACAAAAGAGTTTACGTTGAATAGAATGACAAGAAATATGTGTTCGTGATTAGCGCATTCAAAGAAGCATGATTCTCTCCAGCTGCAGAGAAAGATGCTTTATGATGACAGCGAAATTGATTATCTTTTCCTCTGGTCATAATTTACGTGAACTTAATAACTTTTCAATACTCCTACGCATGTTTTAACGACAGTTAGCTAGCAAGTGCGTTGCACATGCTCCGTTTTTGATGGGAAGACGAAAGGGCGCTGTGCGTAGCGTGGTGTGCGGATTCGAATCATCCAGGTAAATGGATCGTGATTCATCGTCTACGTTTGTCCACTCGACGCATTCTGTTGACTGCTTCGAGACTCTTCCATTCTGCCTGTCTCTATGACTGACCTCTGAAACACAAGCTGAGTCTGGCGATCATTGCATCCATCGATGTGCCTGGTTGATTTTGAGGCACCGGTTTCTCGCATGGTAGATTGATTGTCGGTCAACGCGACGCCGTACCTTCTCGTTGAACCTCAGACGAACGTGAATCGCTGTTAGACAGTGAGTGCTAAAAGTGCACTCTTGAGTTCACATTTTGACTGTTCCTGTAAGTGAGCAACACTAACATGTAGAGGCAGACGGATTACCTTCCTCATCTGTTGCAATTCCTTTTTTCGTAGACTGAAATCAGTCAGCCATTTGTGGTTAACCTGTTAACTAGCATCCGTGACCAGGTTTGCGGTTGAGAGAGGTTTTGTAGCTAGTTGATCGTAATGACCACCAGCGATACGCCGGACAGCTATTTTGACCTCGTTTGGGGAATTGAACTCACGATCTATGGAGTGGGTATCGGTACGAAAATGCGGACACTGAGCGAGAATTATAAAAACTGACAGAAGTGACTCGTATCTTTTTGCAACCCCGATTGAGACAAAATCGAAACACCGGTGGTCATCAGGACCAATTGCTTGCAGCAAAAGAGAAGTGATAGACGCCCAGTTTCAGTCTTTTACGTGATCTAATTCATCGGGTTGTTGATACATCTCATACTATGCGTGTACTAAACACAGTCAGCTTTAGCACATCGGATTGCATCTGACCAAAATCCACTATTTTGTTTCTCTCTCCTCATAAAAACATGCTCTCATTCTCTTTCAATCACATGTTGTTTTTCTGTACTTTACTCTCCTTGAACGTGCAAATTGCACCCTGTTAATTAGATTATACGGGTGTCATCATGCATGTGTGTAAACACGAAAGATTTCCCGTTTATTTCGTCACTTTTCTGAAGCAAATCATATGAATTCCTGAACTGCATGGTCTGCTAAGAGTAGCCACACGCCTTGTGCCGAAAATCCTCCAATATTAAGTACTACTTTCAGGAAGAAAGACTGACATGTGATGGCAGACGTGACACTAAGTGGACAACCATTTTTGGAGGGTTGAGCGCTGAATTGTGGAGATGAGCGTAAACGTGGTAAGTGCATCTATGAAGCCAAAGTTGGCGGTGCGGGAGCTGGCAGAAAATCGACTAAATGTTTCAGTGCCAGCCCGAGTGTATGAAACTCCATTCAGCTTTAGTACTTCATGACTGCCTTTGCTGTTCAGTACTCTTTTTTGATAGGCATCTTTTTAGTATGCAGTTTAACTTTTTATAAACCGATGTAATGACTCCACTGATCTTTGAGTGCTTTCTGTTTTTTTCTCGTCAACTTACTTGAGAAATGGCTTGCAAAGTCTACCAATGCCAATGTGAATTGTCTCATTCAGACAGCAAATCGCCAGGCTGGCAACCTGTTGATTTTGCATACAAGACGATGTGACCATTCTGGTTAAAAACGAGAGGGTCTACACATTCCTTTCTAATAACCATATCTTTCTTGTGCGCATTGTTTACATTTCATCTCGTGATTTGAAGGAAGCGACAAATACATCACGATAGAATTATATGGCCACCTTTTCTCCTAGCAATATCTTTCGTGTTGCTAAGCTGGTAACCGTCAGTCTTTATAACAAATGAACATCTACTTTTGAAAAGTTATTGGCCTAATTTCTTTCAAATATCCCTCGTACACAATGTATTCTGCACGAAAATTTAAGATATATCGGCGACATGGCTATGCGGTTACTACGCCTTGCTATGATGTCCTCAGGTTGATTCACTGTTTCAACGTTATCTGATCACGTGGATGTCGGGTGACTTGAGAACCGGATCTGTCATCGCTTAGTCGGCGTCACAGTTGCCGGACCACATTGTCAGTGGTGTTGGCATGAACTGATTATCATTTCAGTTCGAAGTTGCTCTGCTCCACGAGAACGTCGCTAAACAATATGAAATTAGGGGAAATTGTAACCTTTCAACAGGTGTATTCGTGGGATTCTAATCGTGCAGTGATGACAAACGGTCTTATCAAGGCAAACTGAACGCCCAGCAAGTCCTTTATAGACTAGATCAACATTTAAGCAGAGCTTCTCAATAATTGCTCGGCGAACATTAAACAAATGAAACCACTTCACCGAATCAGCAACAGATATCGGGATTTATTGTGTTGGAGTACGTCTTAGAATGATGTCTCGTCTTGCTCGGTGATGAGATAGACACATTGCAGGTGAGTGATTCATGGAGGCACTGTTGGCATAGTCCCCGGAAGTCGTGTCGGTGACAGTTTGCTGATCCTATTGGATGATATTTTACTCCATTGACCTAGGCAAACCGACTATATCAAACGGTAGACATTGTTCTTTGTATCCAAGCGTCAGAGGACTCTTTCTTGTCTCTCACTTCTTCAACTTGGCAAAGAATTGTAATTTTTCGAGAGGAAAACGCTGCAATTCATACTCCATGTATTACAAAGGCATACCTACTTCTTAAAGGTTTCATTATGACCGGTCTCGATCTTCGTTTTTTGGCCCTACAGGAAGTCTGAGACGCATTAGTTCGTCAAATGCATAAGAATGACTCGGCGTGGAGCTCGGAGACCATAGCGACGTTTGTTTTGAAAAGAGTACGGAAAGGTTTGACTTTCATCTCCCCACAATCAGAAGTATTCAATATCTATGTCGATGTGTGCGAACAAAATGACCGAAGTACGTACAACTAAACGTTTGTAAAATTAAGGTGCAGTGGACGGTCGTTTAATTTGTTTTTGTAACCGGTTTTCAAACTCTTGTGTATAGTTCATTTTTTACAGTCTGTTCAGGTAACATGTAATCTGCAGCATTCAGAACATTCTTCCGATTGTTACAAAAAATGCCAACTTTGACGCGTTACTAAGGCCGTTGTTGCTCAAATAACGAGTGTCCGTACGCTTTTATCGCCAGGCCTATAGTGGTTCGAACTGTCGGACGTTGTCCTCATTTATAGCAGGGTGGTTTTTTCTTAGATCTTACAATCAATTCAAGTCTGGCACTGAATCTTGCAGCAATGTCTGTAGTAGTTCTACCGATAGCAGTGAGGAGTTTTTATCGAAAACATCAGTCACACGTCAATGTGCTTTAAGAGGAAGCGAGATCGACTGGATTATTCGATGAACTGTTCAAGTGTCTAGACAATGTGTTTTATGCACCTCATAAGTTGAATATTCAACATTCACATAATGAACTCATCAGGAGACAGGGAAAAGTGTTCGGATAAATTTAGAACACGCAAGTAAAATTACGTTTAGTGTGTTCTGCATAGACATTTCGACTGACCACTTCGATTACGGTACACAGACTATGATCAATTAGCATACATCAATATAAATAAGCATCACATAGGAATGAATCATCAGTCGCAATAGGAATAGCACACAGAACCAGTCACGTTCGAATGGGCTGTCAAGAGTTAAAAACAAATAAATAAAAATTCAAATTTTAAACTGGTCGATTAGGTCTTTCACGCCTCAGACAATATCGATCGTACTGCTGACGTACATGGAAGCTAATAGGTAACCTAAGAGTAAGCTTAAGATAAGAGAAGGAAATAAACCTATGTAAACAGTATAACCAAAACATTTAAATACTAACAACCACTTGCCGAGTAATTTACACACATGACTGTAAGCGGTTAACACCATGAGAGATAGGTTAACTACCATTTGCTTCTGTACACAGTGTGAGGATGTATCGGAACGGCTTAAGCAAAAGGGAAGGTTTGTTTATTTGTTGGGCGATGCAAAAAACGAAAAGTTTCTGCCACTTGTATTGTATGTTCCGTTTTTTTCCTAATGTCGTGTTTGTTTGTCCCTAACTCGACGGCCCATTCTCTGTGCTATTCCTATTGCGTTTGATGACTCATTCTTATTTTAAGCTTATTTATTTACACAGAAATCGTGTCAAGGTGGGGTAGGCGAAAACTAACAAGTGCTGGTACAGACATAGATTCATAATTGGTTGACCGTTTGGCATGAATTTAGGAAGATCAACACAAAAAGAGATGTGAACCAAACAGAATTTTCGATGCAAGGGTGTTAGGTGCTGTAACATATTGATAAACAATGTATTCATTCAGATAGGGATAGGAAATGCCGTTACTACTGAACATACTTTTTGGGTTTGAAGAAAATCACAGAGCCTCTGATCACAAGTCATAATGTGGTATTAAGTGAGCAATGCAATCATTGGAAGAACATGTACTAGGTCTCACAATGGCGGATTACGCTATACGGGGTTGAAAAAGATGCAACACGTAATGCGTGAAAATTGGCTTTTCATTTTAACAGAAACAGTGTTAACTGGACCACATACCAAATTGTGCATTACTATAACAGCTACGTATTTAACAGATCGAAATGTAGAAAGAGTTTTGTTTTCAACTTTCGGTTGGATACAGCTGTTTAGAGTTCGGAAAATGAAGCATCAATACATTTGGTTAAAAAAATTTAGTTTTGGGGGGAATCCCATTGCGAAAAATTCGAACCCACCAGACTGCAATCAGCGACAGAAGTGGCATGCTCAAACGCGGCAAACGCTCTACCAGCTGAACTACGATACCACACCAGAAACTCAGCAATTCCACCATGTGAACCAATTCAGCCTATCGCTGGTTCAAATCCAGCCGAAGCCCAGATTTGCGATTAGGTCAAGTGTGCCACAATACTTATCAGCGATTACTCAGTAGTGTGTGGGGCCAGTTGGTCAGTTTTTGTACAGAATGCTGAAATCCGATGTCGTCCGTATAGTTTAACAGAAATCGTCCATGTGGAGTATGGGGGTTCATTTGAATAGAAAATTAGTCGCGAAATAACGAGCTTCCTGTTGAACGTTCGAACTTGTGGCAAATTTCAAAGACATTTGATCAATTAGGCATGTGAGTTGGGGACGAACTGAAAGTAATTTGCCTACAACAGTTGTGATTACGATATGTCTACGGAAGATAGAAATAGAAGCCCCTCTGGTTTGATTGAAAACATTGCTTTGATCGCATGTTTTCCACCTATGGGTCATAAATCGACTGATCAGGATAGACCAACGCTTCAGTGGTGGACCAAGACTGACAGAGAGCCTTTTTTTACGAAATCAGACATGAGAGAATTTTTTCTCTGACACTTGATCTGTCGAACACTGGGCGTGCTCTTGTTTACTAGTAAGCTGATACCGAATGTTCTCTAATTGTCAGGAGCGCTGCACTTCGTGTAGAATTTGTTACGCTTTTTTCTATAGAACTCATTTTGTTGGCTTGGGTTGAATGACTTTTTGGTGCACAGTTGTTGACTCTGTACCATTTCGGAATTGATTGGTTACGTGTAGACGATGGATGGTGTCTCACTACCGAGTACGCATGACGGATTGATGCCGGTGGAACGAGCAGTTAGCTTCAAATTGATCAAATCACTTTGCTGACTCATTTTGTCCCAGTTAACAGTAGTGGAAATAATGGCTTAATACTGCAATAAATTACCAGATTAAAAGTATCAAACCTCAATTGTGAGCACATGGAGAATCTCAACTGTATGGAACTAGCTGGCAAACTGATACATGCTATCGGATGAACACAACCGTTTAATCAGTGCAATTCCTGATACAACATTGAGCAAGAATCAGGTCACATGCAGGGTTAATTTACTGACCGGGCTGCACACTGCAGGTAGTATGGAACAATATTGATACCCATTAACAGAAGGAGATCTCCGCATTAGTTAGGACGGTTGTTCAGTGGACTAGTAGGGGGGCGGGAGGTGGCTCTGAAGGTCAACATAACTAGCACAGAGCCGTCTGAAAACAACGGTCCCATACAGGCAGTAGGACTTGGTGCGGTAAAACAATACTGAACGGAAGGTCACCACTTCTGAGGGCCACAGTGTAAGCGTTGGATATAGGTGTTAGACGAATTAACGCCAATCACACAGCACAAAGGTGCTTGCTGCTCAGTGAAAAGACAGTCATTTGGAGCAGACAAAGGTGTTTAAAGACGGAGGAAGTAGAAGATAGATAAAATGGTGAATTACGAAGGAGAAATATGGGACTGGTCACTAATTGGGTCTAACCAATCCCGGGGTTCAGTGAGGCAATAGCCTGCAGTCAGTTTACCAACAAACTTCACAAATACATCTCACTGGCAAAAGTTTCCGACAGGTTTCAACAAAATCAACGGCTATGCTTTACGCTGGTTAGAAAGAATCCGTTATGCCCAGCTCACTTTACAAACAACTGAATTTGGCTTCTTTCTCTCTTGGTCGTTTGAGATTAATTCGTTCATTATTTCACGGTTTGTTGCAACGAATTTCCCCAAAAATGTCCTATGTTGTTCTTAGTGTTTCCTCACAGTTTCACTCTGAATTCATTCACTCTCGTACCACACACCGGATCAGTTTAAGTCACACAAAGTCTGAGGGACTTTGGATTGATTGATGCAGAGTAGCAAAAAGTACTGTTCGTCCCGCACACAAACTTCATTTTCTTTATTTCTATTTTGGGAACTTTGCTGCTGCAACTCCACACAAGGTTGGATTTTGTTTCCTGGTTGGCTAATTTAGGTGTTTTTCATTTTTCAGCATACACGCACGAACCCAGACTCGATCAGCCGATTGCTCTCTATCCCCATTTCTCACTCTCATCACGTCGAGTGAAGCGAGAATTGCTCATGTGACCGAGTCGCTGAACAAAATGTCTGACTGTCAAGTTTGTTATTGTACACATGTATTGTTTCACGAAAGCATATTGGCTCAGTGCTCAACAGATAGCCAATTATTCTATTCTGAGAATCTCGTGTGTGCAAATTAGATTTCAGTCAAAGCTATCAGAAAAGACAACTGCTTTTCTAGCCGTTAGTTCTGCCATTCAGTTTTCGTCTATCGAAGTCACATAACATCCGAACGGGCTGTGAGTCAGAAAATGTACACACTTTTTAAGTTTTAAATGAGTAAAAATTCACTGGTAATTAACAATACCTCATAGCGATGACTAATCTCAGTGCTGTCGTATAGTCAGTGATTTAGGTTGATTTTGAGTCATCGCTCGTGGACCACAACGTTGACCTCCAATTTGGAACTATGTACCAGGTGTAGTCAGTTTATTTTACATCAACGTGACCAATCCGTTGCCGACGATTTATTCTCTAATCTTCTTTCAAACAAGAATCCAAGAAAAGCGGTTCCATGTTCAGTCACTCCAGTGGTTCACGTCTGAAGACTGTTCAGAGTGATAGTCTGATTGCTAACACAAAAATTTCTCAGAGAATTTAATGAAACTCAAGTGTCTTCGGTTTATAAGATGTCCCTGTTTTTTGAAAAGGTGATGCACTAATTATCAAGTGCAAGCCCTATGCTTTTAACGCACTCAAACCTTTGCTCTTCTGTACAACCGTTTTCATCCCTATTGGGACTCATTTGGCAGAGGGAGGTAATGTGAGATGGACTTGAGCTGTGGACATGATATTTTTTTACGGACACCAGGTCATCGGACTACTGGTAACGTTTATACGGTCATGGTCAGTTTGTATTGATTTTTCCGCAAGCACTACAATTCGGAGCAATCCTGACACTTTTCGCAATGCAAAATTGCGAAAAAACTTCGACACGAACTTGTCAGAATGTACACGGTTTACGATATTCACTTTCACACTGACACTTGTGTGTAAATGGTTCCAGGTCACGTAGAAAATTGTATTCATGCGAACGGTGCGTATTCAGCTTGCGTGTACGGCTACAACGAAAATCAGACGTTATTCTAAGTAATAGGACTATCGGGAAATTTCTTTGCAAATGAATATTGTCCAACCAATACAGAATGATAGCAATACAGTGTCGCATACTCAAATGACAGTCTACGTTCCTGACACGTGTTCTAACTAGAGACGACAAACAGAAGGACATTTTGGTTAAATCAAGTTAAATTCCATCACAGTCGGTTACAGCTTTCACATGCACGTGGACTTTTCAAGAACTTTCATCATTTGTGAAAGAATTTCAATTTGCTCATAGAAATAGGTTGGTGTGTAAGCCATTTTCAAATGTTTGATCATCGATCTCTGCGTTCGATCGCTGGCATCAGGTGGCACCAACGGAGAAGCAGTATTGACGGATAAATGGTAGTCATATAAGTTGCTTTATTCAATCTTCTGGTTCACACAGACTTGGACAGTTGAGTAACGTACTAACGGTGCCTCGGCCGATCGGTGTATAGCGTGAGATGGTGTTGTGTACTCGTCAAGACCGCTTGTGTGCCCCACACTCGTGTCAAGGCTCGAAGTGTGTTCTGATTGGTCGCAGCTTCAACGACCAACGGCTCACTCGGCCATGCAGTTTAAGATGATTCGAATGCTTGTAAATGCAACACACTATGCGCTTCCATTGAGTGACTTGTTCTCACTACCGTTGTTATTGTCAGTAAGGCATGTAGCGGATGGGGCTCGAATACAGATACAACAGATGGGCAACAAAGAGAAGTGAAATCAGTTACCAAAAGGTTAACCATTGTATACCGGGTTTTTCACCCGGGCTGGGGCCATCATGACTCACACAGCCGGTAGTTGGTGGCTTTAGGTGAGATGGTTGCTCATCGTGCTCAGTGATGTGATTGTTGTCTTTGTTTGTCCTAATTGCCTCTTAAGCAATTGCACTTAATGAGGTGGAATGGTGGAAGCCGTAAGAGAGCTGTCTTTCTAATGACGCCTTGCTTTTACTTGTAGCTCGGTTGATTGTTTGCATGGTGTAGACATCTTGATATCGGATTTTCGAGTCTTGTTTCTTAGTAAGGCTTGTTCTTTTCTTCATAGCCATATATCATTTATGGATTAGCACAAACGATTACTGTTTTTGATGATGAGAATGATGATGACAGTGTGGGTGTGGAATATAAAAGCATTTTCTTCGGGAATTAGCAGTACGCAAAAAAAATGCTCAGAAAACACACTCGTTCAATATTGTGGAGTCAGTATCACTATAGTTCAAAATGTGTTCACGTGGAACGCAGTGAATGTTACGAGAGAACGGCACAACTGTTGTTGAAAAAGATAACCAACAAACAATAAATATGGAGGTAAGGTGTAAGTAACCTAGTGAGAATTGTCACTGAAAAACATGAAGCGATCGGGAACAATTATATTGCAAACCCAGACTTTACAGAACAAGGCCTGGAAGTGGTTTCGTGATCAGTAGAAAATAAACCGCAGACAACAAAAAAGTACGATAACGGTGGCGCTTAATGGGCAACAGCAAAACGTTTCGATTATGACGTTGTTTATGTAGGCCAAATCGGCTGACACTTGAGAGCACAAGCCTCAAGAGACTCTCTGAAAATCTGGACCTCATTCCGCTATTACTGTTTACTCACTGTCTGCGAATCATAGTAAACTTTTCCATCCATCTCAAATAATTTGTAAGGTTCTGTCTTTTGTGAAGAATGATGCTACGCTGAGGATTCATTCACACTCAACGCTCACGTGTTAACAGTAGCGACTACAAACTCCTGCTTGTGGTATACATGAGGTTGATCAGTGACATCTGACAATTTAAACTGTTAGCGACCGTGTTACGTTGCTTTCATACAATCTGTGAGTGTATACTCGGCCACTTTAAGATTGTACATTTAACTACTCAATCGATCATTTGGTGGTACACGATGTTACTAAAAGGTGTGGTTTGCATACCTTGGAATCTGTCAAGTTAACCCGAATAGTATGAATGCTGGATTAGATGAACTACCCGTGTTTGACTTACAAATGAACAGAAACCTGATAAACTGGTATTTATTTGGGTCAAGGGTTCTAATAAATACAACTCCTTATTCCACTGAGTACACTGAAAACACACAAATACCCGTTCCCAACTGCGAATAATGCTGGCGATTCCAGAAAAAATACAACGTTCTCATTTGGCATAAATGCAATTGTGTGGATGGATGTTAGCGTTACACATTCAGCATATTTGAGAAGAAATGCTTTGGAAGGATATGGCGTTTTACACATGTTTGAAACAAGCGAGAATGAATTGCATGCTGCAGAGTGCGTGGCCTTATATATACAGTAGAAACTAACGAATCACATTTTATTGGTACAGTAGTTGTGAGTGGTTGGATGGGAAAATATTCAACAATACCGGCGATCTTTTGTCCAGAAAAACCCGGTGGGTATAGTTGAAAGCAGTAATGTAATCCATTAGACATCGCCTTCATCCTTGTGTGAGTTCATCAGGTGTAGGATAATCGAATGGGCAATCTTGTGGTGGTTGCCTCACAATCTAAACAGTTGTTGATTTGAACCTTGTTCAGACTATTTCATTATGGCAGATTCAGTTGAGGTCGAGACTGGTTAACATGCACTGTAGGTTTTAGGGAGAATAGTTTACATCGTTGTTATTTTCTGTTCTTAGGTTGTTGTAGCCGGTGCGAGCAGTGAGGTGAACTGCCTCTTTTCAATCCGAAACTGTTTTTTTACAAAGTATGGTTAGTATCTGTTTCATGATGCTCATGCCTATGCTTTCATAACGGCCGGCAAATGTATGAGTATGACGAATGTTTTTTTGTTAGTTAGACTAACAAAATATTGTTGGGGCCGTCAAATTTCCTGCACCTGACAATTCATCGGACATTATGATCAAATTATAAGACGCATAAATGACCGGGAGCGTCAGTTTTTCATAATTTATTGATTAGGTTGGTTGGTGACTAGAAAGCGGTTCCGACTGGTTTGCACACATTTTATATTACTTTGCACTTTAGTTAACACATAACGTAGTGCAAATTTCAGCCATAACGATGCTTCAACTGGACTTCGAACTACTCCTAAAAGGTGCTTTCCTATGGGTAGGTGCTAAGTTCATATGGAGCAAGAGCCTTATCTGTGCGTCACCGCGTCCGTGCTGCTCAGACGGTTTGAAACGGAGGAAAAGAACGGGAACTTTCAGTGAAGCTGCTGGCGTGAGATCGTAGCAGTAACGAACACAAAATACACTGAAACTACGCTCTATCAAAAATGTGTCCTCATCGACCAGTTGGATTGGGCTACGATGGCGGTTAGGAAACCTATATTGCAGACGGTCTCACACGTGAGTACAGTTTTGACTCTTACCCAATTCAGCCTTGACCGTATAGTTAGGCAGTTTTCTCCAATGTGAATAGACTAAAAAGTAACCTTCCCTCCTCATAGTGATAATTAAACGTACCTAAATAATTTGGAGGATTTCTCTGTACTGAACTCTTCCCTCCAGAAGACTGTCGTGTCTCCCACTGACACTTATTCTATCGTCTGTTGAAATTACCAGGTTAAAGAATCTGCAGTAGAGCAATAGGAAATTTTGTCATTTTATCGATTTAACGTACGATCAGGCTGGTAATTGAAGTGACAGCGAATGCCCTTTGCACTCTTGTTGCTGACCTTTATTAGCTATGGTAACCATATTGCCTGTTTCCACTACATAGAAAAAATATAAACGAAAACGCTTGGCTTATTGCATTTAATTCATGCTGAAGAGTTTCACGTTTCTTCATACTCTACACTTCCCTTGCTCTCTTCCTTGAATCTTATTAAAAGCTTGTTGAAGTGGAGTGCAAACACACGACGAAGTGACTTCGTTTAGCAGACAAGTGAACTTATGTACATGCATCTATACTGTGTTTGGGAAAGTTCTACCATGTTAATTGGGATTAACAAAAACATCAATGAACAACCCCCGGAACTGATTGCCAGTGATGGCAAACCAAAATAAATTTTGTTAGAAGCGCCTACCATTTACCAGGAGTAACACACCGCCTGATTACTCCTTTAGTCGCGACGAAGTCAGTAGTCTTTCATAGAATTTACTTGGCAAGAACACCTGCAATTTTGCCAACCCAAGTTAATCAACTCCATTCTTCCGGACACGAATAGAGACCCCAACAGTTAAGGCTTCATCATCCTCACATATCAAATAGCGTTGCGGTTTTGCCTTCAGATGTGCTACTTAATTAGAGAGAACAGAGAAGGAGAACTGCGTTACCAGGTGAAGGGTCACATCCCAATTTGTATCAGAAACGGACTAGCATGTGTTGAACTGACACGCCATCTAATGTAAATTTACTAGGTCGTGTACTCCTTACATCCATTCCAATCATATCAACAAAGACAGCCTCTCTACTTCGTGGGTTCACTGCACAAAACGAGACCCGGCGATTAGAATTCGCGATAACTTTGGTAATTTCATCGGTGTTAGAATACAACATGTAGTCCGATGAACCAATTTAGTCTAACTCTGGTAATGACATTACAGGAAATGTACGCAGGTGTTTGCTGTTGATACGAAGGATGACTGCCATGTAGATGCGATGCGGGCCAGAACCTCACGATCTTCTAAGTCTCAACTAATCAGCTGGAGGGTAGACCATCCGTGAGTTCAGTCGATGCGACTGATTAAAGTGGACAAGAGGTGGGTAATCACCGACTAGATACTATCTTCATCAAAGCTCATTGGCGCAGTGCAAAAGTTTCGGATAATTGCAAATCTTAATCGTTCGAATGTGTGGTTTTAGTAGTCAATGCACAGTTTAAATTCTCCCACGACTGACGATCCGTCGCTTCCCTTTCATTTTCAGGTGAATCACTTCGTAGCCGTTAACAAACAAAAAATCAGATGTGGTTTCCGACTAGAAATTCGTATCGCTGGAGAAGTGTTTTCTTCTTACGTATGCAAAAACACCTTATATCAGAACGCGTTTTCCCTGACACCATATCCTGCACGCCAATGCGCGTGCAATGTCATGTGTGGTTTTGCTCGTCCACATTACAAAGTCCACCCTCTTTGTTGTCAGACAGCCGTGCCCCACCAATAGGTGTATTTAAAAAATCGAAATAAGTCTGATCGTTACATAACACAGTTCAAAATTTTGCAATTCAGTAAGGGGGGCAGATGTTTGATTGCTCTGAAAGGTGGTACCCAATTAGGTGAACATTAGAACCCCGTTCTGAATTCTTGTATTATCTAATGGTCGGACGCGGTTAATCATCGTATCCTGAGAGTTGTGTTCTGAGACCAATCTGGGGTTAATTTGGCTCTTTTAATAACACAGGACGAAATCGGACTCGAAATAAGATGGGTATCTGCCAAACTCTTGGGATAGAATGAATACAACTACGTTCCAGACCATACATGGGCCTCTGGAACAACACGTAGAGTACCATGTTTGTCTTGAAATGAAGTAGTTTAGAAGGGGGATAACCTACAACGCAGATCTAGCAACGGCTTTTTACTCCATTTCTGTTATGCATTATCTACAGTGGCTTTTACCGTACTCGAGAGACAGTACACTGTCTGGTACCGCGGTTATGTGATCCACTTATGTGACAGGAAGACTTGACTGGTTTCAGGTTCTTTCGTTGTCTGTAGTGTTCCCTTCCACTAGTCAACCTTCTTAGAATTCTTTGCTGAGCGAGCTCATGATTTGTATACGAAATGCGGTCACGGCTTCCGGAGTCTTTGTGCTGTTATACACAATCTTTACACTATCGAGTTTTGAACTGTTAGCCATTGCACCTTATAGCTTGTCTTTGTGGATTCGGTGTTTCTCCAATCGCCGCATGAAACGGAGCCATTGTAAGTGCCTCTACGTAAGTAGAACAACCGTGATTTGGATCAGCAAGCTGAGTCAAACAACCTGTTTATGGAGACGGGGATAGAGGGTGTTTGGGTGGTTCTGTTAGCTCTTGTATGTTGCTCATTCTTGACTGGCGTGACTGTTTTGGTCTACAACGATTTAACATCTTCAAACATAAGAACAGACTCACAATATTGATGTACCAGATTTTATAACCAACACTATGTGTGTAAAACAAAATCCAGATAAACTTAGTCCTCGTTCACAGCTGCAAACTTTTGATCACATTCAGGCGGAGGCATACTATGTTGTCTTTGGAGCTCGTGGCGTGAAATATGACTTTCGAAGAACGTTGGAGAGAGTGCACAGTGTTGTTTCATATCTTCGTTGATTGGAAGCGATTATTTTGAAGGATCAGTGTGATGTCTAACGTGAAAGAACAACAGCCATCCTGGACACTATTAGACCATGACTCACATTTTAATAAATCTTGTGCGCCGAAAATCTTTATTCATAACTTATTGTTGAAGTTAGCAAAAGAGCAAAATCATGTTATTGATTGAACTTCTAACTCAGAATCCGAGGTGAAAATTCAAGTGTGATTGGCCCGTAGCTTGTGTGCTTATCGCAACCTATACAAGCAACAAAACTCGGAACAGCAACACTCTACATATTTGCACGAATTGTGCTCCCGTGCAGTTTGATGAAGTTACCATACCCCTATCACTGTTTCTGCTCATTACGGATGATTAACTCACATAGGAGCTGTCGAGACCAGGTTTTTTTCAACCAATTCTGTTTACCTCTGACCACAAGCAAACACTTTCTTATTTCTGATGAGTAGTTGGAGATCTGGCTTATTTTCAAGTTGACTATCACTCACAATTGATCGCAGCCTCTGCATTCAGATAGACTCACCAGCCAGCCTCTTTCGAAAACAAGCACTAGACTCGAGTTTCGTTCTCATTAGAGCTTGTCAGTAGTGCATATCTTTGCCACGGCCGGGATTTGAACTCCGGCCATTCCAATCATGAGGCAACCGTGCTGACCACTGCGCCATTGACCTCACATTAGGCACGACCGAATTATCAAATCTGAACGCTCAACCACTCTCGCTTGTGAGCAATCATGATTGGAATGGCCGGAGTTCGAATCTCAGCCGTGGCAAGGATATGCACTATTGACGAGCTCTAATGAGAGCGAAACTCGAGTGCAGTGCTTGTTTTCGAAAGAGGCTAGCTGCAAATTCTATGTGAATGCGAACGCTGTGATCAAATGTGAGTGATGGCCAACATGAAATTGGGCTTTATAATCTCTAAAGGAAAGTGATAATCTTAACTGACCTCTCGACGGATGTGATTAGAGTTTCTTGTGAGTAACACTTTGTTAATGCACTACGACTCAGGGTTGATTAGGACTTTATTGGTGAGTAACAGTCCTAATAACGGTCTATTCGACTTTTCGTCTAATTACCCTTATCAGTGACGACTACGATGAGAGATGACCGAGGTAACTTAGTCTTGGTGTACATTCTCACTAAAGACTCCCAGCTACCATCATGACAACAGATGTTATTAAATTCATCGGAAGGACTGATAAAGACTTTGGTGGTAGGATTCTGCGCAAAGTTCCGTGATAAGTTGTGTATCATTGCTCATATATCTCGAGGCTCCAAACATATTGGAGAAAACCATTTTATAAATTACAATTGTTGGTCACTTGACTATGATTCATGGTCCTAAGCCTGTCAATCTAGCTTTAGCTCAGCTGACTTTTCGGTTTTCTCCCCGGTAGCTTTAGACGCACCTGATATATCTAACGGTTATATCAACCAGCCCGTTTTGAACAGCACCCGAAGATACAGCGACCTGATTGGTGAAATCTTCTTAATCACGTGGTGATCGTCTGTTCTAATCACTTCACAGCTGTTAGTAACCCATTAAACCACATAGCGCCACTGCTACAGTAGTAGTTCACGACCGATTCATGTGATCACGTGAACTACGCAAGCACACATGTGCATATCCGAACAAAGTCTGACTGGCAGCATGAAATCCCTTGCCGTCACGACCATTGTGGTACAGACAAACCACAAATAACCTACGCCACCCGTTCAGAAAACAGGGTTGGTGGTGGCTCGAACATGGAACAGTTATTGATCTGTTAGCTCTTACAGCGTTTTCTGGTGAAAACAAATTCTGTGAAGTTCACCTCTTTTTCACACTGTCTAAATTATTTACTAGGAAATCTTACGATACTTTTTTCCTTCTCTCCCAGATTTCTTTCCAGGAAGCCGCATAAATTGCATGTTACTAGTAGTTCACGAAACCAACGCGATTGGACTAAACTGTGTAACTCTTACTTGGTTGGTTGTTTTTCAACATTTAACTCGAGTACTAGCCTTTTGTTAATCGTATAATCTACTTGTGTGCACAGTGCACACAGAACTGTCAGCTATTTAGGCTGTTTAAGTTCACTCCATTGACACGAGGCATGTTTTTTAACCATGTACACTTGCACAAATTTGCCTTCTTAGGTAAGACTATCGGCACATGGCTGATATCACCAGATAAACACTATCTATTCAGAAGTTTTTATTAAACGGTACAAATTTACCTAACTCTTTCGGATTTTGTTTGTAATCGTCCCGAGACAGCTTGATAAAGTATGCCATAACGACGTTGCCGGCAGATGAATTCAAATGTACACCTGACGCTTACATCCAAGACAACTCGTATTTTCAGATTGCAATGAATATATATATATATTGCAGTGAACATATACCCGACCCATTGTCATTGTCGTTACGCGGATGTTGTGTGTTGCATTTTGAGTATAACTTGATAGCCTTCGGTTGTGTCTTCTGCTCATTTTTCCTGTAACTATTTAACGTCCATAATCTTGTCAATTGTGCTGTTCCAACACTCGAATAACTTGACGATTTCTCCTTAATTTGCAAACCATCCAACGCAGATTTACATGCAGATAAACACTCTCGATTTCCTCCAGTATGTAAAGTTTATACTAGTCGTGTGAAAAATACGGTTGTTTACGCAGTTTTTTTAGTTTTTGCGCCTTTGTGTTCACCTGTGCTGAAATCAACCGGTCATTTTGGTTGGCTTGCAAGCTTACGAACGTTCCTCTCAACTTCAGAGGACAGGGTGATTGTAGCAGTTGGTCCGGACAATCACCAGCAAAACAGTGGACAATTGTGTGGACCTAGTTGTTTCTCTTGATTATGGGGAATCTGAAACGTCGATTTATGACCAGATATCAGAATGGCAACAAACGGCCAACGGATTTCAATTACAACGCTCCTGAGAAAGGCCACCCGAGGTGGTTGAAACGTAGAGTATTACGACTTGCTTGTAACGTTGTGCTATTCCCAATCCGTTTATCAATAACATCTTAAACACGACTCTCAAACTGTATAACTTCATTCATACTAAACTTGGTGGGGATAACTTACGACTCAGGGGAATACTATGACTTTTTTGAATAAAAATTAATCCAACGTAACTTTATATTTTTCATTAATTTAACGCTGCCTTTTGATCTCCATTATATACGATCGCTTTCATCTGGTTGGTAACATATTACTCACCAAACAAAATGTATCGATGTATGTGGAACGGGTACGCAGTAATTATTGTAAATGAACTGTAAAAATTAGATATCTCCTCAAAACTTTTAGTCCACAAAATTATGAATAGTAATGAAGTACGGTATATGCAAACGAGACTGAGTTGCAAATTATTGGATGACTGGATGAAACTTGGCAATTCTTGCGTGGTAACTGAGATATTTCGTTCTGTTTTCCAAGGATGTGATTCAAGAACACGGGTGACACAAGGACTGTTACTGGTCAAAAGTCCACAAGAACACTCTTGAGAAAGGCCACCCGAGGTGGTTGAAACGTAGAGTATTACAACTTGCTCGTAACGTTGTGTTATTCCCAATCTGTTTATGAAAAACGGTCAACGGATTCTAACTTTTGAAAGAAAGAAGTATGATAACCAAAAAGGACAGCACTTCCTATGTCATTCCGTAATGTTTATGAGTACGAATTCCTGGTCCAGTAGGTGAATAATAAGTGGGCTACCATTCTGATACACATTCACAAATCCCGATTTCGATTCCCCAGTGTGCGTTGTGCTGATGAGATCCAACAAAGTGAACAGGCTGTTCATCACTTCTCTGGTGGTTACTGATATCAAGTGTTCACATAAGTACTCTATCCGTATTTTCCGCTTGGCTAAAGTCCACTGCAAAACTGGGAGTGGTATGTGCCTTAGTACACAAACAATATGACAAGTAGGAAATTACTGGAATTCTGAGTAACCAGAAAAACATGTAAAAATAGAACATAATCCCGTTTCAAAGTAGCAGACACAGCTGACTTTATTCAAGATACCTTTCACTGTTATTCAATTTCATTCATTAGCTGCTGATATAGGACCCACGGTTTAGTGTGGTATGACTTCAAGGGAGGTGGCCTGTGAAAAATTTGTTTGGTAGAAATTTTTTATTAATTTCAATAAGTAGCACTTCAAATGCTCCAACTAATGTAGACTGGATGAATGCTAACGATATATGCACGATGATCAAAATACCAGATGTGTTCCATTGTCCGGGATTTCAGTTTACATTATTTCTTACAAGTTTTACGGCGTTGTCTTGTTTAGACATCATACTCCACAACAGTGTTGGAAGCACAGAGCCGAAATGCATGTTTTCCGCATTGCAACATTTTTTGCCAGAATCTTGGCCCTTTTCCAAGTGTTGTCTGGATGCCCTGATATTGTGTACTTCTCTCAGCTCATGTACTCTCTCGATGCTGCTACACAGATTTCCTTGTATAATGGTAGTAACACTATGCGTCATTTTGGAGGCACATTTTCGATGTTTGCCTTTGAAATTGTTGTATTTTTCGGTTCAGCGAGGGACGTTATGCAATTCACCGTTTGCTGCAACTATTTTAGATGTTGGGCACCGGTCAGGTGAGAGTCGGCTGTTCGTTTGGTTTAGTTGGAAATTCCGAAAAAAAGTCACCCACCATGGCCAAAGGTCTTAGTGATGTGTTGACAAGTTTAGCCTACATCGGTGTATGTCTGGTTGGATGCCACACAAAACGGTCTACCTCATATTTTTTGTATCTCATTTTCTCCGGTAATCATTCTTTGTTTACGTAAAAGTTTAGATTCTGCCCATCTTTACAAAATGATCCCACCGTAGCTAGTGCTTTGATCACATTTACCACAGTTTTTGCGTCTACTAACGCGGGTTTTGTATGCCATGGTAGGATGTGACAAATGTTACGAGATTTTATGTTGCACAACTATAATTTAATTTCAATCAGTATAAAAATGGACCGAAACTGATTGTCAGGCGGTTATGTGGTGGTCATCTATGATGCTGCAAAACCGTTGGAAATGAAAAAAAATATAGGAAATTCCTCCTTTGATTTTTAACATAGCACTCATTTTTGGTGACACCAAAGTGATTGGAAACCCCTTGAGTATTATTTGGAAACAGCTGTTTTTTGGTCATTTATTCTCAGATTAAATACATAGAGTTTTTACGGAACAGTGTTTTAAGGACAAAACGAAAGTCACAGGTAGCAAGTTCAAGTGAGAACAACCACGTCATAGGCACAAATAGGGATAACAATTTTACAAAATCAGGTCACAAATAGAATGTACCTAAAACCGTGAAAGTTCGTCGGATCTGTTTTTGGGTGATGGATCGTGGCGTTCACAAAGCCTTTACAAATCGTTTCTGAGTGCACAAGAATACAGTATCCGATCGAATTCCGGCCATCTCAGCCACGATCAAAAGTTTGCATCCCACGGCCTTCGAACAACTACTCTTGGCTCGATAAATCGTAAGAGAAGTAACCGGCTTGATGGCCTGGCACCATTCTGCTGGATGTGACGTAACCACTCCGGTGATTGTCTCTGTAGTTTCACTATTGATCTGATCCAAAAGATATTTGTGGACAAGCTTCTGGTCTTGCAGTCCGTGTAATACTTCCAATTTTAGGTTCAATCTGAACAGAACGAAACCGGCTGTTGATGATCCATCGTCTTCAATCAGCTTAACAAAATGTTAGGTAAATTTCACCAGGACTGTGACTGCCGCACCCAGTAGAGATTTACGGATTTCCAGATGATCGTTCATCCATTACAATAGTTTGTCTTGGACAGCGTGCCTGCTGAGTGGTCTGAGTGATTACAAAGATTAATGGTGACTAGGAGAGATTTTGGATCATCGTATGACTGAAACTTCCCTCACAATTGGTTGCAGCTGTTGCATTCCAATTAAACTTTCAGTCATCCCCTTTCGAAGAGAAACACTAGACTGGAATTTCGCTGCCGTTAGAGTTCGTCACTAGTGCACATCCTTGCCACCGCCAGGAATAGAACTCCGGCCATGTTTTGACGATGCAACCGTGTTGACCACTGCGCCATTGACCTCACATTAAGCACGACCGAATTATAAAATCTGAACGCTCAACCACTCTCGCTTGTGAGCAATCATGATTGGAATGGCCGGAGTTCAAATTTCAGCCGTGGCAAGGATACACACTAATGAGAGCGAAATTCGAATGTAGTGCTTCCTTTTGAAAGAGGCTGGCTGCGAAGTATATGTAAATGCGAACGCTGTGATCAACTGTGAGTGATGGTCAACTTAGAAAGTAGTTGTTCAGCGATATTTTGATTTTGCGAATGGAAAGGGATTTTGGATTATTATGCATGCAGTTGTAACAGTCCCATGAACTTTTGGTCAGCCTATTTCGAAGAAAAGTGCGATTCGATTTGAGCCCTCGCTCGAACTGTTTCCCCATGAAACATGGTCAGAGTTCTAGTGCCATCTATGGCAAGTATATACACTAATAATGAGCTCTTAAAAGAGATCACAGGGATATAAACTGGGCGGGTTACCGGATGAAATGTCTTTAATTCACCGTTTTATTCCTTTATTAATTTGGTCTTTTTCGGAGTGTACACAACTGTCACACCATACCGAATTTAGCTGTTCAGTCACACCAAGTTATACTCACTGGTCTACTCAGAAAAGTGGTTTCGGTTCAGTTCACTGTTTTGACAGTCAGTCCGGTACGTATGGATGGATTATCTAATTAAAAAATAACTTTAGACAGTCGTTCGGCTGCAAACCAGACTTAAAAACTCCCTAACAGTATGTGGCTTAGCGGAATATTAAGTTTCACATGGCACGACTATCAACTATCTTCAACAAACAGTATTCCCCGGTGCAACTTAGATAATTATCCCCTATCGTGTGTCGCATTTCTGAGACAAAAGGAGTTCGGCATTCTAATAAATGCATAATCTCCGTAATTTGAGAGGCAACGGCTATTAATGCAAAGCAGGCCTTAGGTTTTATACATTACGATGTAATTTGAATAAAAGTGAGTAAATAACGAGTAGCCCATTATCGAGGTTGGATAGGTACGGCAAACGGCAATCATTTTGCGCTGTTCATATTTTTTGTGTAAATTTATCGCTTTATCAGTCATTCTAAAGACAAGTGGATTCTTGTCAAGTATTCTTCTCAGACAATCCCTCAGTACTGGTAGTTGGTCAGTTAACAAGACGTCATTGTAGTTCAACAGACTCATATATTAAGAAGTCTGGACATAACATCCAACAGGCCCGTCAGAGGTTAGATACGTCTATTTTCATGCGTGAGCATCATCCAGCTGTGAGAAGCCACTGTTGGCAAACCAAAAAGTCTGTCATGCCTTGATTTAGAAGGGTACTGAGAAATGCAGTAACATTTTTCGCACGATTGTGAGTGTACCGTCATTTGGGGAAGGAATAGTGTTCCATTCTCATGTGCACAATAATCGTCCAAATTTCAGACGCTCTAGGCGGCTTCTTATTCCATAACACGGTATGATAAAGGTTCTCACAATTGTTAGATTACATACTCGCTTTTAACTGTGTCATGTTCATTATAAAGCCGGCCGGCATGCACCGGATTGTGCAAACCTTCTGTTTGTAGCCTAGGCTTTGATTTGATGTGAACGCGTTTGTGGACACGATCATTTGACCAAATTAGCGTGGGCAACATACATATCCCAGATTTGGCCATGTGCATTATTGATTATATGTCCTGTCGATCGGTCACAAAAGTAGATGACCATGAAAAGGTCGGTTGACGAACGAACTAAATATGAGAATTGTTGTTGGAAAATTGTTCTGAAAACATTTGGCAGTCACTCGAACAAAATCGAAAGAGCACAACATGACTTATTATCTTCGATAGATTTAAAGAGTTTGCATGAGTAGCTTACTGTTCCGCTTCGCTCTGTATTATGAGTTAGACTGTTACGCTTAGTTTTAATTGTCCATTACTATAAAAACGCCAGAGGATTTCATCAATCAGGTTGATGTAGTCCAATTGGGATTTCAAGCCGTGACCCTTATGTCGTAAACTCTTATCCATTCGTGCAACGATCCTCCTGTAATAATCGCTTATGACAGTGTTCGAAATACGTGACGTTTTTTGGTTCATACTGTCGGGAATATCGATTAAAATATCGTGTAAGTGCCATAGCGCACTTTGCTAAACTTTCGTCTCTAACGTCACTCCGAACTGTGTCCGGAAACACTAAACTCATCTCACTTGGAGTTGTGTTTCACACACTACGAAAAGCAATCGAACAAGAATATGAATGCAAATTTCTCCAAAGAAAGTGGCAAATAAATTTGTAACCTCTCTGCGGATTCGGGATGGGGTTTTCCGGATAAGCTTTCATTTTCAAAAGTGGTTGTTAGGATGAAATTTTACACGTGATACTCAAAAATTCGAAAGTTAGCTTGACAAACTTTGTCTCAAACATGTCCATACAACTAAAGCATATGTGAATGAATTAAAACCTGGGTGTGGTCGGTTTGTAACTCTGTCTATTACCCAGTTCATTCACATCATGAGACTGGTTTAAAAATCCAAAACGTTATTGATTTATTGGTCTCATCATGGTTCACGTTAGTGATTTGTCATTTGCATTGGAGGGAACCGGTTGCAAGGTGCTTTGGTTTGTTAACTTCCGTCTCTGAGGTAAAAACGAGTGGAAGACAGTCACCAATTGGAACGTATCTTACTAACCAAAATAAAGACAATTCCTGAGGTGACTTCTGAAATAACGTCTTTTTGTCTCACTCTGTAATTGCCCAAAATATGCACGTGACCACTTTGCTCCACTTAGTGGAGTAAACTATTTACCACCCCGTGGTGTACTGATTAGTTAGAACACATGAGTGCAACTGACAGTTTTCGTGTGGACGCAAAATGGGCGTACGAGTGTTTGGCAGTGTGGTGTTTGTAGCCTGCCTCATTTGCGTTACCACGTTAGCTATGGGTTCATAGTTTATTACGGGAAAGAGAAAGATCCTTGCTTATGCGTTCCTGTCTCTGTGCTGATCACTGAGAAATTGTATTGATCGGTTTGCAAGCATGAAGAAAAAATTAACGGAACAAAATAAAAGGTAAATTCAACGAGGCTGCTGCCTGCAATCATTTCAGCAACGAACACTGAAGCATACAGAAGCAACATTCAGTAAGTTATGTGCAGATGACGACTCGTGAGATGTGGTTAGAATAATGGTTAGGAAATTCGTAGTGCGGGTTACTCCCCACATTTGTGCCTATCAAGTAGTATTAAAACTCTCACCTGATTCACCCGTGATCACAGAGTTTGACAATGCTTTCCAATGTGAACAAACCTTAACTGCGAAGCAGCTCTGTCTACAAAGTAACCTACCTGTTCTATAACTCATTTTCACCAAGTGACCTCACAACCGTTCATCTTTATTTAGTGAGAAGATATGTGCCAATAGGTGACCCGAGGTGTGGAGTATTTTGTGAGTAATAATTAAGTCTCCCGTGAGATGTCTATAATTCATTGGGAACTGGTCAAATTTTATCAGTCTTTCTGGGTAGGAGGTTTTCTTGTGACCCATAATTCTCTAACTGGTCCGTCTCTGAGTCCTCTCGATAAATGATAACTCTTTTTTAACGACATAAGGCCTGTGGGCACGTTTCCC
This sequence comes from Paragonimus westermani, assembly GCA_008508345.1. Taxonomy (NCBI): domain Eukaryota; kingdom Metazoa; phylum Platyhelminthes; class Trematoda; order Plagiorchiida; family Troglotrematidae; genus Paragonimus; species Paragonimus westermani. The sequence goes on from QNGE01002712.1 coordinate 76,404, forward strand.
GGTGTGGGCTGCTTAGGGAGGCGAGCATACTAGAAAACACTTTGGGGTGGAAAGTTCCACAAATTCTTCCTAAAAGATTCAGGGTTATTTACACTTTTAGCCACAGCAGCACAATCTGTAGATATACTCAAACTGTCTACCCCTATGATCTCTAAGTCTCGTTCACACAGTGACACAAAGAGCTCTGTGTCGCCAGCGTGATAGTCAGTACAATTTTGGTGACTAACCTGTGTGCCTTTACACTTGTTGACATTGAACGGCAAATTACTTTAATGGCGGAGGCATTATTGAGGTAAGATGACTGCGCCTAAGTATGATGCTGCTTCGCATCAAATCCTTTACCTATAAATCATACACTGAATTCCAGCTTACATCTGGTTTGCATTTTTAACTTGTTCAAACCCGATCTAACGCGCTGGTTTCCTCAAGAAATGCAGTTATCAAATTGAGTACAACGCCGTATGTCTTGTCATTTTTGATGCCTCCAAACCTGAATCCAAATATTCTGGCTCCGTACGTCAACAAACACGAAAACGATTTCGCAGGTTTCGGTCATAATTAATCTGATGGTTGATGTGCATGTTATTCTGCCTGACCGACTGTGAAGTTCACTCACCCGAACTCCAAGAACACAGTGATAGATCATGTGTTAAGAATGCTCCTTTTCTGGACAGTGTATTCTTCCTCCAGCCAGAGGTGTTTGATAAAATCTCTGCAGTGAACGTACAACAGTCGCAAATGTAAGCAACCGGTCATACTTGAGGAACCGCATGTCGTGTTCGTATGTCGAACTGGGAACCTTGTGAACAATCTCACCTCTTGTTGAAGGTAACACAAGGGGATGTCAGATAATCCGATGTGTGAACTGAATGTTACGGTTTTCTTACTAGGTCATCAGTTAAGCATACATGGTTAATCAAGTAGGGTAGTGAAACCGTCGGGAATCTGTTCTCACAGGTAGCTGTGGTAGTTATTTCCATTTACGCTCATCCTACCGTCCAAAGTAACATGACTTCGTAAGTGTAGGTTTCATCTTTCCTCTCCGTATAATTTCCACTGTGTTATTTCAAACGTTCCGTTGCTCTAGAATTGCGGCTGTTATTTTACTCTTAACAGTCCAGACAGGTCATTTTCAAGCTTAGACTGCTTATAATAAGTGCCGACAAATTGATGGTATTTTTGTGAATAAGAGCGCTTCGGGGAGATCGCCTGTACAAGGAGAAATGTGAACAGGATTTGGCTGATCGTTTTAGAATTTAGCTATTTGCCCATGATATTTGGATGTTTTGACGTTGACGTTGATCACAAACTGTTGATGAATTCCCATGTTCAGCCCTTTTTTGATTTCACTGTTTCGTCTTATCTTCAGAGAATAAGTTTGGATCGGTTTCGGCTGACATGTTTTTCAATGAAACATAGATGTCAGCTCCTCATTTTCGTACCATTTACGGAGATAATTTCTGGGTCACACTTACGATTACTATAAAAATGCAGAAATACGTAATTTGTTGAGGTGGATTCAGTATTCAGATTTTCCCCCCACTAATGAGGATGCCAAATAATGATACACGAAAGAAAGGCATTCTGGTATATACGAAGACAGGCTGAGAATAGGCTGAT